>JAJHUR010087183.1:0-20313 GCA_027495735.1 Lutjanus campechanus | reverse complement strand
GCTGTCACAGTCATTGTAAGTCGCTCTGGATAACAGTGTTAGCTTAAGCCCTGAAATGTAAATGTCACTCTGAGCTTTTTTTTTTTAAAGAAAGGCAATAGAAACCGAGCTAGAAATCAACTTTCTTGAACTTTTTCTTTTACCAGTTAATCACTAAAACAGTTTTCTTGAAATAGAACAGTTCATGAGGCTCATTACATTTATTCCAGCACATTCATTTGTGGGAAAAAAAATGAGTAAATAATTCTATAACATTATTACAATGACATCCATAAACAACAGAGTTTTTATTTCAAAGTCAGTAAATGTTGCGATGCTTGTTCAGGCAGTGAGTTCGAGCTGCTGTACACACGTGACATGCCTCACTCTCCATAATAATATTTGCTCATCACTCCCCAATATCTCTATGTCAACATAATCTGCAGGGAGTGATGAGGTTGGAGCATATACATCAAACTCTTAACTATATTGTGGTGCTGGAATAAATATTTCAAACACGAGTCGTCTGAACTGCAGATATGAACGATTTGTGGATTATTGTCTTTGAATTTTAAGCTGCAGAAGATTATCCAGGGGAAAATGTAGGTATCATATTTTCAATATCAACAAAAATATTACTTACAATCACCTCACCTTCCTTTAGATGTGTATCGGTGGTTCCATTCTGTCCTTTTTAGTATCATATATGTATTGATAGATTGGACTCTCATCCTTTCAGCCATTGTAGTTAATATCAGAAGCAATGGCTATTGTAAAAGTTACCCACACTGTATAAAAATGAAAGAGTTGAGAAAACTCAATATATTTCAATATATTTTTGAGTTTGAACTCACACTTCGAAGTTTTGAAAAAGTTTTACCAACTAATAATGTTTTGTTGAGATAAACTTGAATCTTTTGAGTTTCGTCGTCAAAAACTTTTAATTTTTTCTTTTTCAAAACTCAAAAAAAGAGTTTGAGTTTGATGCAATATTCAAAAACCTAGTGAAGGCTGTTGCCTTGAACTTATGGTCTACAATGCACAGCACTGGCGGTACACAACTGAAACATTAAAAATATTATTTCTTCTTGCCTAAAAAAGCAGTGTGGCTGACTAACACTGTTATAAATCCTTGGAAATGTTATATCCAAATTCATCACAAGGATGTAATGATCAAAAATAGTCAGTTTATTTTCCTTTATTGACCACCCAAAAGGGAGGGTGTGTGTGAAGGTGTTAAAGGTTATAAGACAAGCTGTTCTGCTTAGAAGGTATCAATTTACCACAAGCTATCCGATCCATGTGCTTCTGTGCACAGTGTACTGCACATATGTAACTGTACTGTACATGGCGTTGTGCACCTGGCTAAGCTCTGTGAGTTGGTCTTTGGTTTGCACCTGTTGTTCTTGTTTCAAAATTCCGATTCACTCCTCCTCTGTCAACTTTGAAAGTGACTTGATGGTTTATCTGCCACAATTTATTTGTATTCTCAATGGCAGTTTTTTTTTTTCTTATGTGTGAATTTCAGGCACTGAGCAGAAATAAGTTTAGCACTATATTTGAGCTTCCTCTCACTGTGATACCAGGCACCTGCTGAGACTGGTGAAGGCTTTTGGAACAACCCAGAGCCCACCTGTTGGGGTCTGCGTGCTAGTTTGCATGCGTTTCAAAGTGTTCAGGTGCATGTTTTTTTTCTCACGTGTGTGTTTGCCGTGCATCTGTTTGCATAGATGTGTGTGTGTATGTCTGCACTGTCTGAGACTTAATCAAAGCCTTCCTTTGAGAGCTGACGGGTTCCTTTGAAGGAGTTTGAGCTGCCAGATGGCAATAGACAGACCCAACCGCTGCAGACATTTTGTGCCATAGGAGGCGCTGGCCTTTTAGTCAGAACGAGCCTGGTTGCAACTTGAGCGAGCCGCTGTCAGCGCAGGTTGATTATTCCTGCAGGAACATTTGAGTAAAGAAGGTTTGAGGTGGCGGCCACTATGAGCGTAAATAAATATGACTTTTATAATGTTCTTTTTGTATGACGTCTGTTTGCCTGACCTGTAGTCAATTACAACAACAACGCCGCCAGGTTTCAGGCTCAGCTTACGGAAGCCTGCAGCAGACACAACTGATAGAAGATTTTTTTGAATAGAGATGAGCCAGCCAGCTAATTAGAGCAGAGATCCAGCAGAAGCATTCAGTGGAGGAGTAATATATCATGATGCAAAATACTGTAATAATGGTACAGCTTTAACATTCACTTTCTTTGCCTCGGGACAGAAAGTCTCGTTTCACTTGATTGTAGCACCAAACGAGATTTCGGGCCAGGATGTGGGTTTTCAATGCCTGATTTTTTTTTTTCAGTACCTGGACACGTAAGAGTTGAATCATTTGTATTGATTCATAAAGGGACAGTGAAACTCTTACTGCCCTTTGAATGATTTTGTGGTGCACAATACTGTAAGTCTTTGATGTTCATTGTCAGTTTTCACGCTGTTCTTTTACTTCTTTTTCTTCACTGCTGTCTCACGCTGTCATATCCCCAAGATGTCCCTCCCTCCTTGCTGTACCTCCGCAAAAATATCCTCGTGATGACAGCATGTGTGTTTAGTCAACATCCATCGTCGCCCCAACACAAATATAAATCACCCGTAACTTGACATATATTAGACACATATTGCACCCTGAGGTATTGACAGAAATGCATAAGGTGATAATGTCCCTGATCGCTGCCGCGGCGTCCCACATGATTAACTGTTTTGTGGATTCTTTACACTACGCCAGAGGCAGACCGCCGGGAGGGGAGGAGGGAGGGAGAGGAGGTGGCATAAACGTCTCCAGATACCCTCACATATTTATTACCCCATTAAGCTGCCCCCCCCCTCCCCACCACCCTCCCTCAGTGATAAATATGAATGTCAACCAAGGTGTCAGGCTCAGGCCTCTGTAGGAAATACCTGCTATTATGTCATAAAATGAGTGGAAAGCTGCTCAATGGCCTGTGATGTGTAAACTTTTTCTTTTCTTTTTTTTTTCCTGATCAAATGTTATATAGCTCAGGTTGGAGGATGTTAATGAAGTGATGTGCAGAGGTGCAGCTCCCAGAAAAGTGCTCTCTCCAAACACACACACACACACACACGCATATTCCCCTGCCAGGAGCGAACTGCCACCGTTTCACTTCTTCTCCTTTGATGATGCTGTGAGGGAAAGTATACGGTCCACACATAAAAGTTTTTCGAAAGAATGGGAGCAGATCAGAGGAAAGATCTGAGGCCTTAACAAGGCGAGCGGCTGTGAAACTGCTCTGCTCTCAGAAGTACGACTTTTCACTTTAAGTGTTTTAACCTGCGATTTCACGTGGTTGCTATGTTTTTTAGCAAATGACAATTTTTGCATACCAGTAGAGTTATATTTGAGCCTTGGGCTTAAGGTAATTATTCCCTTATGCATTTATGCATGTGAGCATTTGATTACATCGATGAACTACCTACAAAAACGCTCTGATTAATACCCAGTTAGCAACACTGGAGTAAAGCTCTTTAAGTATCACAATGCTTGAAGCTTCAGTCGTGGATATTTCTGTAATACACCTTAAAAACAAGATAAAACAAGATTTATGTGTGGAATTTTTATATCCCCCACATTATGTAAAGATAGATGACAGATTAAAGGAAAAACCTGGGAAGGTTTACTAATACACTTAATGTTATGTTTTACTGTTATATCACTCACTTATGAGTACATTATTCTGAAAATCAAAAGATAAGGAGGTTCGCTTTTAATGAGTTTTAGAGATTGTTCTAGAGGTTTAAGTAGTCTTTAAGAGGAACTAGAGGTACTATTGGAGGTTCTTTGAAACTTTTTTGCAATGGATCAGATTTAAGGGATCTTCAAGTAGGTGCTAGTGGTCATTCAGGAGGTTCTGCTGTACTACTTGATGACATAAACAGGTGAGAGGTGTCCTTCAAGAGGTTTTAGTTGCTATTGAGGAGGTTCTAGTGGTCACTGAGAAGGTTCTAGACTTCCTCTAGGAGATTCTAGGAATCATTCAGTAAGTGCTAGTGGTTACCGAGGATGTTCTGTAGCTCTTTCAGAGTTTTGGTGGCTATTAAGAAGGTTCTAAAAGTCCTTTAGGGGGTTCTTGGGCTCAAAAAGGAGGTGCTAGGGGTTGCTCAGTTGTTTTTAGTGGTTATTGATGAGGTTCTAGGAGTTTTGATGACTGTTGAGGTTCTAGGAGTCTTTCTTCTAATGGATGACATTCAGAGGATCTTTTAGGAGGTTTGTAGTGGTCATTCAGGAAGTTTTTGTGGTCATTGGGGAGGGTCTAATGGTCACTGAGAAGGCACTAGAGTTCCTTTTGGAGATTAAGGAGGTTCTAGGGGTTGTTAAGTACATTATAGTGGTTATTGATGAGGTTTTAGGGTATTTTAGGAGTTTTTGTGGCCATTGAGGAGGTTTTAGGTGTCCTTCAGGGGAGTTGGGTAGCAATTGATAATGTTCTAGAGGTCCTTTAAGGAGGCTGGAGTGATCAATGAGGAGGTCGTGCATAGTTTAGCAGATTTTAGTAGTCTATAGTTTTGATGGTCATTGAGAGGGTTCAGGTTGTAGTAACCAGTGATAATGATCCTCTAAGATGTTCTAGTGGCCACTAGAGGTCATATAGTGCTGTAGGAGTTTTAATAGCCTTTTAATGGCCATTGAGTGAGTCATTTAAGAGGTTTTAATGGACCTTTCAGACGTTGTAGTGGTCAGTGAGGAGGTTCTAGAGCTCCTGTAGGAGAATCTAAGACACTTTATGTTGCTTTTTTTTCCCTTTACTTTGTCCCACCCATCTTTATATGTCAAGTTTTCATTAAAATAATACGGAATTTGTAAAACTGACAATTAGTAGTACAAAATAGACTGAAAGTTGGGGGAAAAAAATCTTAATTAAGTGTGTCCTTAGCTGTCTAACTGGATAAATACATAATTTATTTCACCACCATCAAACTTGTAGCGTAAACCTTGGATAAAAAGGTTATTGCAATTTTATTTTTCATGTTTACTTTTCTCATAGTAGTTTTTGTAAGCCACACTGTATTTCTTCAAAAACTGACAGCAGTCTCATTGGCCGATACACAGGCAAATAAACTTGTTCACTAGTAATCACAGTGTAACCTAGCTCCTCCAGGACCTTTTCTTGCCACTGATTTAGAGGCAATAAATTCGTTAAACGGTTCCACGGCTGTGTCCTTGTGTCCGTGCCCTCTGCCACCGCAAACTGCTGACCCTTTTTTTTTTTTTTTTGGCCGGGCAGATTTGTCACCGAGCCTCCTCGTCTCGTGCCGTCCTCTCCTCGCCTGTCCGCCCCCATCCATTCCCACCTCAGTTGATGAGAGAGAAAACGGTGTAACCTCTGACCCATGCTCTGCTGACCCTGTCCGCAGCTTTCAGCAATCCAGACGGCTCCTGCTGTTCAGCGGCACATGTGAATAAACACGTGCACATTTATTGTACCGGCGCGCACTAATGCACACACTCAGACCTTCAATATAACTTTATTTAATCAAGAAAATCCTTGAGTGAAATTTAGAATCTTTTTTGTTGGAGTGTACTTTATGAAATCTTAGCAGCACATAGACCATATGACAGTGTGCTACTGTGCTACAAAGCAAATGAGAATCCTTGTAATGTACGAATAAAATAGATGAATAAAGTAATAAATTTGATGACCCTGATGATCACAATGCGTTCTGAAAATCCAACCTGATGAGCACAAACAGCTGGATCAGGTCACATCCCTGTTTATGAAGAATGTTGTTTATTTACATTCTAGTCACATGAATAACAAATCCGTTTCCTTGATCAGTACAGATCCTTGGAATAGGAATGTAAGCTCCAAGGAACAGAACGAACTGTAGTTTCTTGGCTAATTATGTATTATAAAGTTGCATAAATATGGTGACACAAAGATTTCTCAAGAACAGCGTTGTAAATTTTAGTGTGACCAGAGAGCGCCCTGTCATTTGGGTTAACCAACCTTTACGTTGTTACAGAATTTTATGTTATTGTCGGAATCCAGGAAATTAAATCTGTTTATCAGATTCAAATCCTTTCGAGTCCCTTATCAAATCCAGTTAACTTTTAACCTTTGTAGGTAACCAACTTGTCAAAAAAAAGTAAAACTAGAGCTGTAGACAACCATAGAAAATCATGGTCAGCTAAAATTCTACCTACTTTTTACCAATCTGTTGGTTAATCGGGAGAAAATGCACATAATCTGTAGATTAATTAAATTAGCCAGAGTGCACTCTACCTGGTAGCCTAAATGGGTGCTAATCAAAGTTACACAGCATAGCCAAGCAGATGGATTTCTGCTGTTTGACCATTTCTTTTTCACACGTAGCTGTATCGTTACCTGACCAGCAACACACACACACACACACACACACACAGCGGTGACGAGGATAACAGCTGGTTTCTGTACAACACCACAGCTAACGCAGCTCGCGCTGCAATGTAAACGCCCACTAAAAACAACATTAAAAAAACAGTAACAGCATCCAACCAACTACTGTCAGTTAGTTGGCTACTAACGTTAAGACGGTTCTCTTAACTGTTCCACGATATTACAACATTAGTCAAACATTTGCCCCAGCTTCGGGGGAATAGCCACATTACAACATGCTAGTGCCAAATTCAACAGGATAACCAACAAAATAAAGCAACATGATCATGGCAAAATTTACAGCCCTCAAGTTAGAAGTTGGGTCACCAACAGGTGGTATTTATCCATCATTGAGCTTGAAGCGTTATCGGCAGGTGCTCGTTAACAAAACAGTCAGATGGAGAAAAATCCACACACATGTTGTCAACAAAAATAAACTTTTCATCCTCTCAGCTCTTCTGTCTTCTCAGGCTGGGGTGGGGGGGGGGGGTTGTAGTGATTAGTGCTGCTTCTCTGACATGGAGCCAAGTAAATTTTCAGTCACTCAGAAATAAAAGACAGACTTAAGGTCTGCATATGTTCCACCCCAACAACAATGGATGAACAGGCACTTCTCTCCTTAATAAAATAACACCAGCGACTGTCCAACCTTGGTCGGACAAGACTAAACAACTGGCAACCGACCACAAGGTGTCAGCCCTGACTACAACCTGAAGATGCAGTTAAGATCTCTAATAAGAATCTGTATTAATTTCCATCCAATTGATGCAGGTAGCACACATTAAACACATCATACAGCAGTAGAGGTAGTCAGTGACAGAAGTCGGGATGTGAAGAGTTTGTGAGCTAATACGATCAAATGATTACTGCGGGCTTACATGGAAAACAATGAGTGTGGTTGTTATGACATGTGCCAGGTACTGTGTAATGTGTAGCTCAGTTAAAGTTGATCAGATGAAATAGAAAACGGATGAAAGGGAGCTTTTAATGGCTGAAAATGATCCAATGAGCATGGTCAGCTCCAGGACTTTTTCTACTCCCGGTCCTAAGGGGAGGCTTGAGCAATATGTGGGCTGCTAAGGAAAAAGTTAATTATTAATTACTTCAGAGTTCCTTTATAAGGATGCTCTTGTGTAGTGTTTCATTAAATTTTAACAAAGAATATTCAACAAAATAGCTAATTGGATTGACCACAAGGCAAAGACAAAAACGTCTTTCAGACACAAAGGTGAAAGACTTCAGCACTGGACAGCACCCATGTAGCCACAGTTAATAGCAGACAAACAAACTACACAATCTTAATGATTATATTCCTATTGCAAAAAACTGCAACACTTGTAGGCCATGATATACACACATTCTGCTGAGCATTAGTCATCATGCCCTGGATCAGATGTCTTTCACAAAGTCAGAAATTGCACACATGGTGTAAAATGAGCTGTCTGCTTATTAACTTTTAAGATTTCTTTATTTAAAAGTTAAAAAAAACAACTAACTATACTCTGTTGGTCGTATTAAACTGCAGAAATACAGTGTAGTTGAAATAGAACAGCAGTGTTCTGAGAGTTGGTCTTCTTTCTTGAACAAGAAATCTTTTGCTCAACACAGACTTGTGCTTGTAGAGGCCATACAAATTCAGCTCTGTGGAGTTTCATTTTTTGTCTATGGACAAGATACTTATATAAGCTGATGGTCAGCGCTGTGAGAATCCTGCCACCTTAATATTTAATACGTTGCTCTATGCTGATTTAAAAAAAAGGACGAGGAAGGATAGAATATTCAATGAGATTTGTCAGCGTTGGAGCTTAACGAATCTGGGTGTTTTACCAACTTAAAACCAAGTATTGGAATCCAGCCCTGCCTACCATACAGAACACAGAGGTGGGAACGGACAGGAGACATGAAGGAGAGACTTGTTTGTAAATCTTCATAATTAGTCGCACAGAAGCGTTCGCAACAACTTATTTTCATAAATACAGAGGCACACAAGCCTGCGCTCTCAAACTCGCATTAAACATTCACCAACTTCCCTCACACTCTCACTGACACACACTCTCTCCCCTTCGCCTCATGCGCGCTGCCTCACATGCAGCGAGCTCTACAGCAGATGGTTCAGTGTGAAAGCGCAGCAGAGTGGGAGAGATTGGCACCGGTATCCTCTGAATAAGCGGAGTCCTGGAATACAATGAAGATATCACTGAGCACGTAGAGCTCCACATCAAATTAGTTTCCAGAATCATCCATAATGATAAGGAGGATCCTCTCACCAGCGTGCCTGCTCCCGCCCTGTACACTTCAGTCCCAGAAGCAGATGGCTGGATGTGAATGCAGTTCACACATGAGCAGGGAAGAAAGGAAAAAACAATCTTTCCACCTTTACTTTGCAGCTGTTACCCCCTTACGAAGCACTTCTCGATGATGCTCTGTAATACATTAGAATTTCAGAATTATGGGAATACCGTGCCTCTCCACTTCTGCTTGCCAGAAGTGTTATACAACACGATCCGGAGGGTGAATGTCTGGCTGTGTCTCCTGATAGCACTTTAATACACAGAACCTAAACTTGATATGCCGATAGACAAAAACGATGACCAGGATGACTGAATCAAACTCGGCAGAGTGAGAAAGCTGTTCACCACAACCTAATTACAAGTAGAAGGAATGAGAATTTCTTACAATAAATCTCAGTTGCTAAAAAGAATTAAAGAAGTGCCAACAAACTGCTGCCAAAACAGCTGCAAAGCTGGCATCGCCTGTAGTCACATCTAAATAAAATCCAATATCAGCACCATTACAGTCAATTGAACTATTTAAACCTTTGCTTTATCCCTTCAGTTCACTCTAATGGCCACAAAATTGAAGTCAATAGCATTTGTTTTTGCTGCAAAACCTACAACAGCAACAACCTTTACATGCACCTCTTGTGCAAAGATGCAACCCAAAGAGCTTTGCAAAACAGGACTGAAAAGGATGCGAGGCCAAAACCAAGAAAGAAAATAACAAATAAAGAATAAATCCTTTCATAACAGTGCATTAAAGTGTTAAAAAACAATACCAAATATAGCTGCAAGAAACAATGATCAGGTCCAAACAGATTGCAAGCGTTTGGATGCTTGTAAGAAAGGAGCATTGATAAGAAGCACATAACACCCACATTCATGAATTGTCACATTTTTTGGCAAGTAGGACTTATTGATTGCGCCACTGGGGGGGACATGTTTTTCACACACCTTCTTACAAGTTTAATCAATAGTCTTGACTCACAGAAACCAGGAAACAAAGTTTGTTTCTGAGACTTAGGGTTCAAAAGTCATTGGCCAAAATGTAAAATTTGTTGTTACATTGTTACCATCTGGCAAATTGGTACATTTTTTTTGTCTGCGTAGTAAAAGTAGGTGAGTTTGGGAACTTTATGTATTACAGTTACAAGAAGAAGCAGGAGAACAGAAACAACAGGGTTCCAAGCAGCTTCACTGCTTAATAAAACCAACAGGAAAAGATTATATGAATTACTATAATAGAAAATTAACAAGGTTCTATTACTCCAAATGAAAAAAAATAGGTCTTTAGTTTCTTTTTAAACAGTACCAAGAGCGTTTGCTGCTCTAGGATCCAAGGGGAGGGTATTCCACAGTTTAAAGCCATAAACGCAGAAGGTGGCCTCCAATGATTTCTTGTGGGAAACATTAGGAACTTCTCAAAGAAAGGCAGTGGGAGATCTGGGAGATCTAGGCAGACATATAACATATGTTACCCCCAGGAGTTGAAACAGATAGTGAGTGCGGCGAGATGGGGCAGATGTAATTTCACCTGCCCTTATGATGCGGTATATGTTTGCTGCACAGTGATTCAGTTGACGGGAGGAAGAGCCCTATGACTCTGGATGATCTCTTGACGATGTGCTGCAGTTTTTTTTTTTCTGAGTGCTGTCATGCCAGACTCTTAAAGGTGAAGTGAGGATGTGTTCAGTGACGGCTATATAAATCTGTAGAAGTCTGTTTTTCACTCTGAATGTTTTGAGTTGTCTGAGATGGAACAGAATCTGCTGGGTTTTTTTTTTTTTTTTTACTGCTGTAGTCCAAGTCAATATTCCATCTGGGTGTTTTGCTTATACGAGTGCCAAGAAATTTAAAGGAGTCTGTGATGGTTATGCATTGACCTGACTCCCATATATGAGTTTTGAGTGGTTGCACTGTGCCTGAAGCCAATAATTAGTTTCTGAGTTGTGAATATGTTGAGCAGGAGGTTGTTGTGACTGTCTGGGCTGCTTTCACCATGTAGCTGTGCTCTTTGTTACTGGATACATCCCTTTTAAAGAAGAGAAGATGACCCAGTTCCAGTTGAGTAACAGGTTTAAATGGTCAGATCTATTGGAATTGTATCCGTCAGAGTTTAGCAAATCCTTATATTGATGCCGGCATTTTTTTCCGAAAGTTGTGCAGTGACGTCAAACTCTCAAATGGGTCTGTAAGCTTCTGGAAACTTCCAACGAGAGGGAGTTATGACAGAGAGGAAGAAACGGTCCAAAGTGTGGCTTCATAACAAGGATTGAAACACATATTTAAACAGGGGCTTAAATTTCTAGAATGCCTTGCAATCTACGCATGCGAGCAACTGCCTCCCAACCAAACAGTACATCTGTAACTGCAGGGTTTTTTTTCTTTGACTTAGAAAACCTAAATGAAAATAAAGCGGTACAAATATTCTGTCATTTTGTCTGTCTGTCTTTTAGATGAGCAGTCAGACTTTTGCTACAACTAGCTCTCAGACTGAAGTCGCCCATCAGCTCCCAATCAGCAAAACCTTTTCATGCTCGCTGCACAGGGAGTGAAAATAACTCAGAGATAATAAAACAGTTGCGTTGACAGTAAAAAAACCTACGTAGGGAATTGTAGCGTTGTAGTACGCGAGGTTGGCCTTGATTTGTTTGTTTACATCATTACTGTGATTGGATGTTAAACTTCCTGCTTCAGATGTAACCTCCATAACTTGACTCATTTCTAATCAGAAATTTTTGTTACTGTCGCCGGCTGTCATCGCTCCCCGCCCCCCACTTCACAACAACTCCAAGTAAGCGACTGCAGGAGACAAGAGAGGAAGCTGTGTGGCTGTCTGGGAGGGTCTTGTCAAGAAGGGAACCTTTGATTTGTAAAACTATCACAAGATTTGTTTGCGTTGTGTCTTCATTGTGCAAACTGTACAAAAATAACTACGTTAAGTAATGTGACAATGCTATGGTTAAAATCTGGGTAATTTATGGACAGCAATCGCTTGGTTGGGATTAGGAAAAGATCGTGGTTTTGGTAAGAATGATCATTCTCAGGAGATCTTTCTGAGTCTTGGGTTCTGTACTAGCCACGACCGTCCGGGCGGAGATGTCAGCCAAATGTTCTGTGGTAAAATTTGGCTTCCTAAACCACAAAGAGTTCATCTGGACAATGGCATCCAAAAGAAAACACACAGCAGTACGTAAATTCTGCAATGGACAACCCTAACTCGCGCTGTCTTGGTCCGCATTTCGTGGCATCATGACTGGGTCTCTTGGTTGTCTTAACTGGGGGGAGGGGGTCGATAAAGAATCGTAGCAGGCTTCTCCATGTGTTGGTGTACGTGGTGAAGGCTGATCACATCCTCAGCAAATAGCCCACACAGATTCTTTATATCTGATTAACTTGTTATGTAATATATACCAAACTACAGTTATACAATTTAAGCAACTTCACCAATTATCTGATGTGAGAATTGGTTTAGAAGTGTGGAGAAACATTTTGGAAAAATGTGTGAATGCTTCCAAGGTGTAACAACAAAGTGTTTTCCTGTTGTTCACAATCTGGATACTTGATTGATTAGACTTCAGCGAAAAAACAAACAAAAAAAACCCAAGCAGAGCAGAGTTGGATCCTGCTAAACCTTATCTTTAGCCCCATTTGCTCAGGACTAACACAGCCTGGGGACATCCAGTAATTTTTAATAATCCTCTGTGTTTTTTATCATCAGCCCAGACATTGAGTAAAAAATAGAACAGTGCACAAAGTGAGCAATACATTTAGAAAAAAAAGGACCAGAGCTTAGAAATCCAACAAACTTGTTACAAATTTAGTGAAAAATCTGCTCAAGTATTCTGATGACATTGCTGAAGGGATGTCTTTTTTTTCAGCAGAAAGGAACATATACCAGAGGCGAGCTGGAGGAATCCGCAGCCTAGTGGATGGTTACAGAGAAAGAGCTTTGCATCGAGTCTGTCTATCAGACGCATCTGCTTCATCCCTTTAATCTCGTTGGCCTGGTCGATAATGTGGTTTAAGGCATTTTCAGTGTTTAATTGGTGTCAGAATCTGCCCAGTCTGTAATTTAAAAGGTGGAAATTCCAGTTTCAGGCTGCCGACAGTGTTTTGGTATGATTTAAAAGTCCATGGTTGATATGAATCGCGGGCAGATTTTAACAGCACTTGTTTTCTTTTGTTTGATGATTTGGATTTCTCTTGTCATGAAAACATTTTTGTCTTAGTGGACTTAATCCAAATGCAATTTTTCTGAGGTTCTTTCTTTATTAAACTGGGTGATGACAAATTGAAGAAAAGAAAAAATAGAAGTAAAACTAAATCATTAGACAGTTGCCCCGAGGTCGTAAGTTAATCAAGTTTTATTAATTTCGGTAGACCAACACTGGCCAGTTTGACAACAGGGAATGCATTACAGAGGTGGTTTTCAAGCTGGGTTTGGCACCTGGCACCCCGAACTGACACAGCTAATCATGCAGCTAGCTCCACGGCTAACTGAGGTAACTAGCTAACACCAGCTACAGATAACAGCAGATAGCAGTTAGCTTACTTTAGCATCACCTTGGTACTGTACTCCGTTGTCAAAGACCCAGATATGAATTGTTTATCTGACATGAAACAAACCCTTATGTGTGATTGTAGTTATCTCTTGGAAGAGGACTTTAAATATATCAATGATCAATTTAAAAAGAAAGATGACCTCTCACTTTTGCATTTTAATGCTCGCAGTATACCGAAAGAATTTTGATTTACTTACACTCTGGCTCTCTAATCTAAATCACACTTTCTCTGCAGTGGGAGTTTCAGAAACTTCAGAAAACTGTGACATGTATGGTATTGAGAATTATAATCACGTATATAGATTTAGAACGGATAAAGCAGGCGGAGGAACCCCTCTGTATGTAAACACCTGCCTAGAGTATAAGGAAAGGCATGATATTGAAAAAAGCCTCATGTCCTTTGGTGAGAGTGTTTTTATAGAAACATATAATCATATTATCATTGCATGTATTTATAAACCCCAAAATTTGAGCATCAGGGACTTTAACTCTCACTTGACAGATGTGCTTGACATCAATATGGTTTTAGGAAATCCCGTTCTACCTATCACCCATCTTACTAATGAATTACACAGAGCCAATGATAACAAAGAACACACTATTGGAATTTTTTTAGATTTGCCAAAAGCTTTTGACACCGTAGATCACTTTATTTTGTTGCAAAAACTGAAATATTTGGGACTGCGTGAGCAAGCATTGTTGTGGTTTACCAGTTACTTGGACCACAGGAAACAATTTGTAACTTTCAAAGGAGTGAACTCTCCTCCTCTCATTATAAAATGTGGTGTTCCCCAGGGATCAATCCTCGGGCCATTGTTATTTCTTATTTATATTAATGATTTGTCCAATGTATCAGTTCAATTATCCAAAATTTTATTTGCTGACGATACTAGTTTGTTTTTTTCCCACAGAAATTCTAATGTAATTGCGAAAGTTGTCAATGAAGAATTACATAAAATCTCTAAATGGTTCAAAATCAACAAACTGTCACTAAACATTAAGAAAACAAATTTCATTCTGTTTAGTAACAATCACAAGAAACTTGACGAGAATATAACAGTGTTGATTGATAATGTTTCAATAACTAATGTTGATTCGACTCGTTTTCTTGGTGTACTAATTGATAAAAACCTTGGAAACCTCATATTTCATTTATTTCATCTAAAATTGCAAAAAAATATTGGGATAATTGGAAAAACTTGTTATCTTTTAAACACAAAAGTCTCCCTCAACCTATATTATTCTATGATTTATCCCTTTATCAGTTATTGCAACATTGCCTGGGCCAGTACTCACCAAACAAAACTGCAACCAATTTTTAAGTTACAAAAATGAGCAATGAGGATCATTGCCCTTTCAGCCCCAAGAAGTCATTCGTTACCTTTGTTTCGTAAATTTGGCATTCTCAATATTTATCAGATTAATAGTCTCCAAATTACTCAATTTGTATATGGTTCTTTAAATAAAACACTTCTTTTCTCACAATTTCTTTTCTCTAAACAATCAATTTCACAATTATTTAACCCGAAAAGCATCCCAGCTCCAGCCACCACAATCACGAACTGCATCATCCCAATTTAAGATCTCTTACAGAGGATCAAAGTTATGGAAATCACTTCCTCCCCACTTTGTTAAACTTTCTTATGAATCATTTAAAAAATCTGTGAAAAACTTAATCAATAATACCCACCTGATCTGTGTGTGTGTGTGTGTGTGTGTGTGTGTGCGCGAGCATCCGAGTGATTTTATACCCTGATGCATGCATATGACAATATCTTATTTAATGTTTATCTAGGGAAGTCCTCTTGTCAAGCCCCTTGAGGGTTTCCAGGACCTCCTTGCATGTTTTTAAAAAAAAAAAAAGGAGTTCTTATATCAGTGCTTGTCAATTTTTTATGGTATTTGTAATGTTGACTTTTTAACATGTGCTAAATAAACAAATCAAATCAAATATTCTTTTTATTTATACTGACATTATGGAATGTCGTCATTTTATCATTTTATGCTTTTATTTTTTTTATCTGTTTATATTGATTTTTTTAATGTTGACTTGCTTTGTCTGTCAAAGCACTTTGTAAACTCTGTTTTAAAGGTGCCACGTAAATAAAGTTGTTGTTATAGTTAATGACATCCTCATGACAAATCCAAATGGCACCACTCTAGTTGAAGTCCAGGAAATTATTCATAATACTATTTTAAAAAAGCATTTGACATTATAATAAGTTTAATGACATCTAGATGACAAGTCCAATGACTTTATGACAAGACCCTTGAGGTCAGGGAAAATGTTCATGAAACACTTATAATGGTCTTATGATGGCCACATATTACAGTTGTGATGTGATGTAATGTTAAAACATAATTCTTAACAGTTTCTTTAGGTTGGTTTATGTCAAGTTGTCACAACTGGCTCATTAGCTCAGACTAGTCTGACAGGCATGAGCTGATGAAGCTTCTTGGATGAGAGGCAAAACGTCTTCAAAAAAGACTTTTAAACAAATCCAGTTGCTTTCGATTTAATCTTTCCTGAGATTACAATGACCTGGACGAATGAGAACATTCACGGAAATGTTGCTCAGAAACTTGGGTTGAATACCCTTAAAATGGTGCGGGAATATGACAAGACGGCTCGGAAAATTGCTGA
This sequence comes from Lutjanus campechanus, assembly GCA_027495735.1. Lineage (NCBI taxonomy): Eukaryota > Metazoa > Chordata > Actinopteri > Lutjaniformes > Lutjanidae > Lutjanus > Lutjanus campechanus. The sequence continues at coordinate 4,431 of JAJHUR010087183.1, read as the reverse complement.
CTACAGAAACCACCTACGGTTTGACCTAATGTGTAGACATAACAGGCTAATACCAAACAGCCCGGGTCTTTGTTCCACTGTGAAGGGGCACGGAGCGGACAAAATTCTGGAGAAGGCACAACACCATCTGCTAAGTGAGAGAGTGAGGCAGAACCATTTTATCATTGAAGGATTGAAGGAGAAAGCTGACCACTTACTCCAGAAACTAAAATCAGGCCTGAACTGATGAAGCTTCTTGGATGAGAGGCAAAACGTCTTCAAAAAAGACTTTTAAACAAGTCCAGTTGCTTTCGATTTAATCTTTCCTGAGATGTCAGAACTGAGACGTTTCAAACAGTTTTAACTTTGCATTAAAAATGATATAACTGACCAAATGACACTTCATAACAAAAGTCATAAAGACTCTCCAATTACAGAGGCTGCAGTAGTAACCCAGCGAAGGCCCTTTGCAAGTACAGCTTTAAACATCACTTGTTGCAGAAACGTACCCACTTGAACTCTCTCTCAGTTGCAGTGAGTCTGAAGTCAGACGTGAAACTGAAAAGCGAAGTTTAAGAAACCATTCTGCTCATTTAAGGTCATCGGATAAAACAGCCGAAGCTGCGTGACCAAAATATTAAAGACCTCTTTGTAGATCCAGTAAACCTGGTATTCTTGAACTCTCAAAGGAATTTCTGTAATTTTGTTTGAAGATAGAGGTGGATCAGTGTTACCATTCTGTACCCTTGAAAATGGATTCAGCCATGCCCGCGCTCACTAAGAATAATTGCGCCCTTGAAGGCAGACTGTTGAGCCGATGGTTGTCGTTATGGCTCAGTGGTACACTGTACCGTACTGGGACTGCGGAGGGAAAAGTGCAACATCGCTTTAGGAAATCTAAAGAACTCGGGACACACCACACTGTCGGAGACATCCCCAGTGCTTTATTAACTACTTTGTAACTGTCACTTATGGGTTAAAATGTCTTTTCTTTTTTTCTTGCTCTGCAGTGTGAGCACAATGCAGAAATACCGTCGTCTCCCGTTATCTCCTCCTCTCTCGGAAACACTAATTTTTCTTAACGATTGTCAGTGCAACAGAACGCCACATAGCTCTCCAGGGAGATGTGCTGCCCCTAAAACATTAAGAAATACGTAGGTGATGAATTTACTTCCATTTAATGGCTTATTCTCCTGTAAGAGTTGATATTTTGTCTTCCCAGTCCCCAAAAAACAACAACAAATAAATAAAAAGGAAAAGTCCCAAAGGCTGACTTTTTACTTTGCGAAACAAAAGCCAAAAAAGCCAAAATGTCACCTCAGGCTGCAGTGTTATTTTTATCAACCTTGAGATCCGCTTTCACTTTCATGTTCCGTGCTACGTTCCTGCGTATTTGCAAATCTGTGCATCAAAATAAGACCAGTCCTTATTTACAGTGCAACTTCTAGAAGCAAAATATAAATAAAGACTCTTTTCACTTCTTTTTATTCACACGATGATGAACTGTACAGTGTATCCGTTATGGATGGATGAGTTGGCGCTGGTCAAGGACGGTAATTCAGTGAAGTAAATTTGCAGGCTTTATTCTTTTTGGCTTTCATGCATTCATCGTGCTGCAGTAAGTGGTGGTTTTATTCAGGTTAGTTGTGTGTCTTTGTGGCGCAGACAATCGAAATTGGCTCCACATCACTTTTTCTTGTCCAGTACTGATATAGTTTCTGCAGCCTGGAGTATCTGCCAGTACTGATTCAATGCAATACTGTCTTTTCCCCTCTCTTAAACAAGAAAGCCGTTAATAAATTTGTATGGATGCACTTTGTTTAACCTACTCATCTGAAGAACATCATGCTCAAACTATGAATCAAATATTCTACTCCCCTAAAGGAAGAAATACGCAGCCTACAACGTTACTCAGTCATGCAGTACTCCCGCTTCTTTTTATTTAAACTTTCTCACAAACAATTTTTGGCAGTATTTTTGATTGGTCAGCACCATTCAGATGTTCACAATCAAAATAATTTTAATCTGCGTTCCTTCTCCCTTCGCTCAAAGTTCGGTTGAGCATTTTATGTGATAGTTGAGGCTAATGGATCACACGGGATTATAGTTTTTATTTATTTCCAATAGCCAATCAGACTAATACAGAGTATTGTATCTGTACATCCTTATTCCAAGCAATGGATGACGATCCGTTTTGACGAATTAACTCCTCGCCTTCTGCTCCCAACATTTGAATTTTGTTTCGTCCATCTGCTCTCTGCTTGTCTTACTTGTCGACTTTAGACCCGAGCTGCAACATCCAGGAAATTTTGCACAGGCTGCTGCTGCAGGCTGGCTGGCTGTTTGTTTATGAAGTGCCTGATTTGATATGCAGAGTTTTCTATAAGCAGAGCACGCATTCTAAACATCAGGTTCACTGTCGATCATGTTTCTTTAATTGTGAGAAGCCAAAATCTTGGTTGAGATTAATAGTTGATAAATTGTGCAGCCCTACTGTCATGCTTTCTTTTTTTACAAGTGCGGCGTTAGACAGGCTCTTTCCCGACGGATGTGTTGTTTTGTCTCAGCTGTCGGGGATGTCAGGACATCTCCTCTCCCACCAATCCAGCTGTGGCTGCATCCGAACCGGAGGGAGATTGGAGAGGGAGAGCCCTCACCTTATCTCACCCTCAGCAAAATGCTATTAAGTGGGAGGAAACCGGTTCTGTCTTCCCCTTGCTCTTGCGGTCTCCTTCCCTGGCGGAGGTGGGAGATGGATTGGTGAAGGTGACCCCAGCCGGCACAGCGTCTGGTCGGCCCGCCCACCCTCATGACACCGCTCCTCACACTCGTTCTGTTCTGTCGGATCACGTACTGAGAGTCCCCCAGGCGGAGGACTTCAGAGCCGCCTTCAACAGCTTCTTGGCTGCGAGACTCCCCATCATGCAGCTCGCCGTGTGGCCCAGTGTTTCTTGATGGGTTGATAATATAGAAATCTCACAGTGTGTTCCTTTTTAAATGGGTCAAAGCTGTAGTAGTAAAACATGCTAATATAGTCAATTACCAGCTAATACAATAACATCTCCAGACATTTTATGATCACTGGAAAACTCATCATCCCTATAATGTAATGATGTATTACATTATCAGGAAATATATTATCACAGGATCAGGCTTTACGACTTTTTCTCTCATTTAGAGCGACGTTTTATTAAATCCTGTATTTCATTTGCTCATAACTCTAAAAAGCTCTCCATTAAAAACCAGTACTGCACTAATTCTCTGCAGTTCTCCGAGACGGCATTTAGCCGTATAAAACGCTTAAACTATCCTCTGAAAGCAAAACTAATGAAATTCCGTGCAGTCGTATTTAGAAGATCGAACGGTAAAACTCTCCCTTGAAACCAGTGCTAATGAAATTCCAACCGTGTGAGCCATAAACTCTTCACTGAGACAAGTTTTAATGAAAGCGTCTGGAGCAGCTTGTAAATGATGCATCACAAAAACTCAGATTGAAATTCTATTTGTTTAGGACTGTAGTCAATAAAATATTCTAATAGCAGTTAATTTTCATTGGTGAGTTCCTCCGATCTGGGTTGCACACAAGTTACTTTGAAAATGTAATCCGTTACATACTACAAGTTACTGCCATTTCAAAGTAATAGATTACAATATTACTGTAGTACTGACAATATTTTGCTATTTTTGTTTGCTTTTTTAACATTAGACCGTGGGGAAAAAGATGAATCACACACTTCTAGAGGCTGTTTATCATTATTCATTTTTCCAAAAACAATGCACATCACATGTCAGTCAGTCTTTGAGTTTATTTAAGCAGCATCATTGCTGTACTGCATATGGCTGCCCTCTCCTGGCACACAACTTCTCCAACCAGTGGTGGCGCTATTTTTAAATTGTAAATTTTGAATTTTGACCCTCTGCGCATGCTGTAGCTGGTCAGTGTGTGTTGAGTCCTGCAGAGTTTGAATGAATTCAGAAATGTGAAATCAGCAGCTGCTAGTTTGTTTCCAGAGCCGAGGATAAATATGTAAGTGTGAGCACACATGTTGTTTTATGTTAAGCATGTGAAGTAAAATGGATCAGCACTGAATAAGCATGTTTATCTATATTTTGCAGCCGAGGTGGAGCACAGTGCACTGCTCTCTGGCTCGCTGCTCTAGTTTGTAATGTAGGTTAAAATATCGTCGGAACAGCCAACATTTCCCATCAGGCCCTGGTCTGTACTGAGCAGCTTATTAAGTTTGCTGTTTTATGTTCCAAAATCCAAATGTTAATTTTTGTTTGTACTGCGTCTGTCAGAACATGGTCCTTTATGTTGGTAATTGTAATTTTATTTATTTATTTATTTTGCTAGTTTATAGCAGCAGTTTTCAGAGTGTGAGACTATGGGGCCTCCTCTCAGTCAAAGCCTGGAAAAAGGCGACCCTCCCTCAGTGAATGTGCTTAGCTTTG
>JAJHUR010087181.1:0-29109 GCA_027495735.1 Lutjanus campechanus | reverse complement strand
ATAAATCTGACGCTCAGAGGAAACTCATAAACTCAAAAGCTCAACTTTTGATCCCGACTCTGTCACATAAAGTCCGTCAGAGAACTGATTTGTCTTTCTTTGCTCTGTTGATATGCAAATTCTACATGAAAAATCGACCTAGAGGGTTCCTCCATTTTGCTTCCTAAAAACTACAATATTGATCTGTTTTTGGACTTAAACCACATGTTTTTGAGCTGTTTTTAAAGATTTACATCTTCAGCAGTGGGCCACAGGACAGGGTATGAAATAGGATTGAGAGACAGACAAGTGCATTATTGGTTTTGGTCAGACAAAGAGAAAAATAAAGGTTAGACACAAAATTATTCATTAGTAATTTTATAAAAAGCAAAAGAGACACAAACACAAAGAAACTTCAGTGTGATGTTGACAGCAGCTGACGTCTGGTTCTTTGATGCTACAAAAAGGAGCCGAACAAAGGAAGATGCTCCATTGTAACGTGCACAAAGAGAAGGCGTGTGCTGTTTACCAGCGCAGACCATATGGACATTCCTGATGTGCACCACCAGAGGAATCTGACGCTCCGACCAAGAAAGAGAGGAGTCTCCCTCCTCCCACCAGCACACTTTTCAGGGCTCTTTTACCACGAAAAGACCCCCAACACTCACACATGCATCCATGTTCTTTGTGGACAGCGTGTGCCGCCCGCCCTCTCTCTGCTGAGGGGGGGAGAAAGAGGCATCTGACAGGCACACTATCTTATTGTGCTTTCTTTCCCTCCCTCCACCCTTAATCCACTCCTCTTCCCCTCCCTCTCCTCTCCTCTCCTCTTCACACACACTCACACACGCTGACCCACAGAGCTACTAGCCCACTTCTAAACCAGGGCTCTGAGCCAAAAGCCTCTGCTTCACCTCCTCCTCTCCCTCATTCATCACTGCTGATTGCCTGAAATCTGAACATCAAAGATCTCGTTTGTACTTTCCGATGGACCAAAGAAAAGGACCTGAGGTGCATATTTCTGTTGATGGATAAAAAACACACTTCTGCTGAGAAAAAAGTACATACAGAAGAGCTAAGACCTGATGACAGACATTATTTTTGGAGAAAATATTAGAGCTTTGCATACGAGTGATCCAGACACTTGACCACAGAGGTATAGCGATTTAAATTCATCACTTTTCCTCAAGTTTCTTCCATTTTTCTGTGGGAGTTTTTCCTCAGCCAAAGCGAGGGTTTTCAGTACAGAGGGTGTGGTACACTGTACTGATTGTAAAGCGCCCTGAGGTTAATTATGATTTGTGATATTGGGCTACATAAATAAAATTTGACTTTGCTGCATTTGGTTGCAACTGCCCACTGTGATTGAGGATGAACAGCTTTTCATATCAGCTATGTTCTGCATCATGTTTGCAAATACTGAATGAATAAAAACCGTTCAAAACATTTTGTTTTTTGTTTTTGTTTGAAGACAATAAATTTTGAATCTGGTCCGGTACTAAGCGAGACCACTGCAGCCATCAGTCGTAAAAAAACAGGCTGAAATTGCACATGGTCGATGTACGTCCACTAGATATGCTTGTTTTTGCCACCGACAGGCTCAGATTGTATCTGCCAACATCATGGACAGGATCCCTACAGAGACAGAGCTTTTTGTTAAAGAGTAAGATCCATTTTATGTAATCAGAAACTGAATGGTTATGACTCTTGTCAAAGCCACTGGACTCACCAAAAAACAACCTGGTTTGTCTTTCCGCTCTTCCAACAGTCACCAACTCTGGTTTGGTCTTTTAAAATCCTTAATTCACCGCGTTGGACGTGAAAATACACGAGAGAGGCAGCATTGGGAAACAGCGTGTAGAGTCAGAATATTTTCACGTTCATTTGGACCAAACCAGAGTTGGCGATTTTTGGAACAGTGGAAAGACGAAACCAAGATGGTTTTGGCGACTTTTATTTTGTTTCTGTTGAGTTTCAATAAGTTTGGCGAGGTTGATAGATCGGCTGTTTCTGGTTAAACTAAACCGATCTTATTCTTTAATGTCTTTGTAGGGATCTTTTCCATGAGGTTGTCAGACACTTGGAATAACAATCTGAACCTGTCAGTGGCAAAAACAAACACTTTCAGTGGACAAACTTGTTTTGACGATGCAAAATTACCCAGAAGGTTTCCATTGTAGCCAGTTTTGTGGCTGATGGCTGCAGCAGTCTCCCTCAGTACTGGACCTGTTTCAAATATGATTGTTCTCATTAATCATTTAGATGCAAACAACAGAGGAAAATGGGGTTCAGCTTGAAAAATACCAACCCCCTGAGTTGCCAAACCTGGTTGAACACTACACTCCTGGACTGCACCGTGTGAGCAGCAGCGCTCCATCTGAAGCATTCTGAGGCTGAGAAAGTTCCTGCTGAAAACAGTCTCACTTCCTGGTTTATTTATGTTCTTCAGTCCAATATCCTCTTCAGTTGATGTCATGAATGTCTGAGATTCTCCAGTCCTCCTTAACTTTCTCTGTACTGAAAAGGCTCTACAAATACATACCATGATATTCTAGAAACTTCATGGTCCAACACAAAAACCAGCGACTTTTAAATAAAGTAGGAAAATAACTGCCGTTATGTGGATTTTCTATCAAAGCAGAGACATGAAAGGAAGCTGGGCCTCAGCCGAGCTAATGTCAACACATGAGCTGAGGAACGCTAAAGAGTCTGCACTGGGACTGGGAGCTGTGGATCAAGGCCCAGCTGTTGCACCAGTAAGACCTCTGAGCCTCTCATTCCAGTTAAACCCGAGAAAACTATCTCACAGAGCAGAGTCCGAGGTGTCAGAGGATGATTTATATCAACAGGTTGGATTGTTAGAGCGGGAAAGAAACTGATGGGGATTAAAATTAATCAAGACAATTTATCCTGGAATCTAGATTTTTCTTACATGTTTCATGAGAAGAAAAACAGACAAAGTGTATCATTAAAAATGTTTGGATGTCTTGGCTTTACAATAACCTGATATTTTGGTTTCTCTGTTGTGTCAGCAATAATTTTCTGAGGGCAGACGTCATGTTCTAGGAAATATTTTGACGGGGAAATAGATGTTTATAGGACATCCTGCACCAACACTGAGACCCGCAGAAATACAAAAAAGAAGCTGCTCCAGAGCCGCTATCTGAATCATCTGGTGAAATTAAAACCTGAAAAGCTTTTTAAGATCAGTTTCATGGGATTTTCTAAGATAGCAAGTTATAAGATAAAAAGTCATAATTATGAGATAAAAGGCAAAATTATCAGAAAAATAGGTTTCCACATTACTGTCTCTAAAACTTTAGTCTATTCAGATCCATGGGAGTTGGACTTCAGCCCAACCACCACTGTCTAACATCCTTTCTCATCATGTCAGCTACAATCGTCCACAGAGACGCTTGTTTCTGGCCTTTATCTCCGTCCTGACACCTCCTCCCGGCCAGAAACCAAAACACCAACACAAACCTCCTGCCCCGAACGCTCTGGGAGCAAAACCGAGGCAGTGACCCTTCTCCTGCGTGTATTTTCCCTCCGTAACCTCGACATGTGTGGCTAATGCTCTCTCTGCGGGACGCGGGGGTGTTGGGGGTTGTGTGGGGTGGCTGGTAAAACGAGGATCTGTGGTGCCTGGAGCGTTCGTACGCCATCGGGGTCGGGAATGAGCAGCTGTCTCGTTTGAGAGATTCCACTTCCTCTGCCGTAACAAACAGAGTCCTGTGTTCGACCACAGCCAGCCCCTCTATCAGAGCCTTCAATGGGAAAGCCTGTGGGGCACTGAAACTGTGACTCGACACAACTGCTGGTATGTTCTCGGAGAGACCCTGCAAACAACTGGCACTATCTGCTGCAGTCTGAGGACAGCAGGGAAACATTTACGGGTAAACAATCCAGAATATTTGGAATGAAATTAAAGGTACAAAATTTAAAAAAAAGCTTACTTTTCCTCTGACCTGTAGTGCTATTTATCCATCCATACTGATTTGGTGTGAGTTGCAGAGTTTTGGAAGGAATGGCCATAGAGATGTCTGCATTCTCTCCAATATAATGGTACTAGATCACCACCGAAAAAATGCATTTTAAAAACTCAACAGCACCGTCTTTATTCCAGAAATCATGACTCGGCTGCTCCAAATAATCCACAGATCTTGTTGTAAGCAGTTTCATGTGGGAACTGCTTTCTTTCTGCAGTAGAATCTACTGGAACTACTTTAAAATCTAACAGAACTACTTTCTTTCTAATAGAGAAAGAGGTGCAGAGGTGTCCTGGCCAACACAATATTCTCCCTGGAAAAAATAACATACCATCATTGTTTTCATGTGTTTTTCAATGAAAATGAGAATAATGATTTAAAAATGATCGTTTCCTCTATCACCACAAATCATTTCGCAATTGCAACATCAGTCAAAATAGTTGCAGTTAGGTATTATATTAAAATCATTCAGCCCTGCAGTGAGCACCATTTAGTCCCATTATATTACAGCGATTGCAGACATCTCTGTCTGAAACAAACGGCCAGGGGAAAAATATGTTGTTGTTTTTTTTTTATTTTGGGGTGAACTGTCCCTTTAGACGCAGCAGCATAAGTCCAGTTGTTTTCGACAGAGTGTGTGAACATGGTGTTGCCACTGCTGAACTTTAACCTCGTCCGCAGCAGCCGTGCAGAGAAAGCAGCAGCACATCAGCAACAGCTGCAGCACCTCCATCAGTGTCTGCAGCAGATCTGTTCTGACACAATCCTGCTCCGGACCGAGAAGCTCTCGACAGAGAGCTCAGAATATTTAGGGGACATTTCAGTATTTTTCATCCTGGACCCATTTTTCTAATGTTTTTGTATCTAAGTGACTAATGTTGAAAACTATTTTTGGAATTGATCCAGTATTGAAGGAGAGCTCTGCAGCAAGCAGCAGCAAAACTGCCCTGAAGGCAACTCCGCACCGTCAAATTTCATCCACTAAAAGTGCTCGTTTTAACTACCGACAGTCTCAGATTGTTATTCTAAGTGTCTGACAACATGATGGGAAAGATCCCTCCAGAGATAGACCTTTTTTAAAAGACTAAGATCCTTTTTGTTTAACCAGAAACAGAAGCCATATCCGTTTTATCTCATAATTATGAGTTACCATGGGATTCATTACAATAAGTTTCCAACTGTATATAAAATGTGATTTGTTTTTTAAAGTCTATTCAGATCCATAAGCCAAATCACTCTGCTCAAAGCGACCACACTCCTGAGACAGTAATTTCACCTCTCAGGTCTACATCTGGTTAGTTGGTTGGCAGCTGTAGAGACACTTTTAGTGGACACACACGGATTACACTGCAGCTCAGTTTCACTCTTCCTTGATACTGGACCTATTTCAGAAATGGTCGCATCATTAGACACAAAAACATGGGAAAATAGGGTCAAGGTTGCATCTATCGTTCTTTGAACCCAGCTTAGATGTAACTGCACCGACTTCTGCAAAGTGTTGCCAGTATATGACAGCCAGTGACAGCTATGGAAGCTTGTGTTTCTATCATGGTGCTGATACAAGTGAGGAGGTCGATGTGTGAGACGACAGCTCACAATCCGTGTGTCAGTTCCTCTCACACAGCCTGATGCTTCTGAGCCACACCACACACATTGAACTTGGAAAACTGATAGTCGCAGCAAGGAATACTTGGTTTCGACGGCTGAAGTGCCAAGATGGCAATTGAGGGGTCCAAACGGCAGCAGGCCGGGCAAACTACATCTTTCTACCCACTGTATGAGTGACACTGCTGTTTGAACTATTTTGATAATCGATTAACCCGGTTTTAGTAATATTGTAGGAAAAAAAAAATCCAAATTCTCTGATTCCTGCTTCTTAAATGCATTTTTTTTTGTGGTTTCTTTACTTCTGCTGTAGACTCTGGCTGTCAAACGCTGTGTCATGCAGAAGTGGGCACGGTTTTGTCTAAACTGGATTGAATAGACATGTAGAAAAATACAGATTTTACCCAGTAAGGTGTAAAAAAGACCATTTGAGTCAATGCTATGATCCATAATACTCCTCCCACGTGTCTTTTCAGCAACCTGCGGTTGTACAATGCTTTTTTTTTTTACTGGTGTTTTAAGTAATTACACAAATAATTCATAAAAAAAAGCAACAAAGTATTAAACTGCTCCTGACATAAGAACACAGCTGTGAGCGATACAAGTGAATAACACAATAATAGAAGAAGCAAAAGGCGTCGGCTCAAGCTACAGATTACTGTCGGCTCATCTCAGAACACACAATCTGAACTGTCTTGAAACAGTCTCTGTAGGTAAAAGTTCCCCCCACCTGCAGAACAGCAGGTTTCCCTTCGTAAACCGAGTGGAACTGATTATCTGCTTCTTGTTTGTACAAACCCCACATGCTCATCACGCCGTCTACCTCAAACATCAGCCTGAGAAGAAAAGACGGTTGTGTTAATCGCAGTTAAAAAAGGAAAAAAAAAAAGGTTCCTCCTCAAAGGGTCATGCAGCACTTTCAAAATCACCAGTTTCAAAGGTGAACAACGGATCAGAAGCGGCGCGTCACGCACCATTTATCTGATGGTTGAAAGGGGGGGTAAATGGCTTATGCACCCGTTTTTTTGATCTTGACTGTTTGAGTGCAGGTGCTCTCTGTGTTTCTCTTTGTTTCATGACCCACAAGCCCCTGAAACCTCTTCAAAAACAGTCATGTGATTTCAAAAACGGTCAGCTATCACAGAGGGTTTCCTGACGATAGCTAATAGTAGAGTTCACTAACGGTAATATTTGGTAGCAGTGGTATTTGTTTGAATGTTTCAATGATATAAAACAAAGAGTTACAAAGACGTTTAGCTTGGCAAGGTTGAGAAAAACAGTATTGGTTGCTAAGTAGCAGACATAAAAGTTGATAAGTGATGTTGGATTGAGTGTTTAGGATTTCCTAACCTGAGATAAGACGGGATGAAGTAACAGTTGGGATTTGCTTCCTTAATACCAAATTTAGGGGGGGAAAAAATCTATTTTAGACTTCCATGTTAACTTAAGAAAGTTTCTGTACAACAGCCCCAGATGCCAATAATAAGGCCGTTCATTCAGCCTATACTTGGAGCTAAAAGCGTTTGGTGAGCAAACACAGACGACTTTATCACGTCGTCTTTGTGTGAGACGTCCTCAGTCCTGCAGGTTCTGGTGCATTTCCATTGTTGGAGTCACTCAGTGCCGTGTGTGGCAGACGGCAGTATCAGGCCTTTGTTTTGCTTTGCCTTTGGGTGATAAGCTCCGGATGGCTGATTGGACAAATCAATTATTAACTTTTAGGGGGAACTGCTTTTTATGACAGCGGTTAAAGTGTGTAACCGTCACACTTTATGTGTTTACCATTTTTTGAACTAGTCTGGCTCCTGTCCAGCCAATAGAGAGCAAGAAGACAGACAGATTTCAAAATTAAAGCTCTGCAGAGGAAGGAATCTGATCATTTTGAAACCTTTACTTACTTTAAGCACCTTTCTGTCAGACTGCCAATTTGTCTGAAGGTTTTCCTCTTTGACATGACCGAGGACAGGTGGAGAATGTGTAGTTTTTACACTTCAGAGGAAAACTTACAGCTTCCGAAACTCGCACCAAGTTACAGATTTAGCCACGTTCATTTTCCTGCTGTTGCAGTCTCACATCTAATTGTTAGAGAGGTTTTGCAAAAGCAGCAAAAGAATTTGGGTCTTGAGGGTAAAGAAAACAAAGTGAAAGTATTCAGCGTGCTCCCCTGTGATGACACTGAGTGACAACAACACAATAGAAACAATGCACACACCAGTGCTTAGTGGGAAACGGCCGTCTGGGAAAAGCAGTCAGGAGGAAGTCTACCAGTGTAAATTGACCTTGAACCTTTGCCAGCCCCGACCAATCAACTCGCAAAAAGCCTTTGTGGAGAACCAATCAACACAAGTTCAGCGGCAGAAGTTATTTAGATGTGAATGACTGGACACACAGAGTGAGAGCAGGGGATTGTGGGAACTGATTAGGTTGTCGTATTGACTTTTTTTTTTTTTTTTGGAAAGGTCTGGGAAAGCCTCACAATGACACACACACAAAATAAACACAATCATACATGATTAAACTTGCCTACAAAACACACAGACAGAAATACACACACACGTCAATGTGAACTCGTTTATCTGCAAATACAGACGTACACATTTCTGACTGGCACCATATGCAAACTGTACACAACTGCGCACACATCAATATACAAACATGAATGAAAACACGTGCAAACACATTCATAAACATGACAAAATCACAAAGCCGTGCATTGACTTACACATGCAAACAAGCAAAACTCGCACAACCGCACCCAAAAAAACAAACAAACCCCGCACTCACTTCATATAAATAAAAAAGCAAGTATGACTGCTCCGACACGCACACGCCACCACAACTGCACACATGCACACAATTAAAGTTTTTTTCATTCACCACGACAGTGAGAAGTGATCACAGCGAGCAAAAGCTTTCCAGTAGAAATCTCTTTTCTAGATACAATATGTGTGACTGAAAAAGACAATACATATACAATATTAACTGATTAATCCTGAAAGCCATTTTTTCCTAGGATGGCAAAGTCGTGTTCTACAGCATTCATTCCCTGTATGTTTTCCAAAACATTTAACCTGAGCCAATCATAGCAATAATATCAAATCAAATCAAAATCAGTTTAAGTGTACACTATATTTAAAATATTTTCAACACTTTGCCTGGCCAATCCCACTGTTCTCTCTCTCTCAACCAGACTCCATTAGCAAAATCTGTAATATTACCTCACAAAACAAAACTCGAAGATGAATGAACTGATCGATCGAGGCAGCAGTAGAGCAACAACTCCCGTGTTCTGTGGGGTAAAATGATTGATTTTGCGAATGGAGTTTGGTTGAGTGACAGAGATCAATATTTGGCCGTTTCCTGTTGGAAAAGGCTGTCTGATCGCAAGTGTTGAATCCTAAATGTAGCGTACCCTGACCCTGTCCACAGCAGTACACTGCTTAGCTTCCTACACTGGTATTGCTGCCGTTTCTCTAAACTGACTATTTCTCCCGTTTAACTCAAGCAAATTGAATGAGACAATCTTAACTATACAGTATTTGCATTGTTCCTTTCCAAAATGAAATATATCCCTACATAAAAAGACACGGGAAGACTAAAGTCATTAGGATTCCTCCTCTGGGGATCATGAACGTCTGAGCAAAATTTCATGTCTGTCAATGCGATTTCTGAGCTGAACTAACAGATGCACAGATGTTCTGGAGCAAAGCATGGCTAAAAAACATCCCTTTAGATTCCATATTCAGTATTTGAATGGTTTAGTCTCTTCTCATTATGCTGATTGTTGTCGTGTGTAACCCAGTTTTCTTTGAAGCATAACTTCCTTTAATGTTCCTCCATCAATCTGTCTTTAAAAGCAGCCCTTTTCTGCTCTTATCTCCAGGAGCCGATTTTTCTTTAATCTACTTAAGACTTAAGTCTACGTTCTCAAACTCAGTTAGGGAACAATTTAATTTTTTGAGACTGCTGTACATTTGTTTTTGCTTTAAAAGTTTTAGCTAGAGTTGTAGGAGGGAGCACAACTCGACAATGTGGATCTTGGAAGCCTTAACATGAGGAAAATCTTGGAACCCGTTCAGTAAGTGACGTCCCAGACGGGAGCCGGATCTATAGAATGCATACACATCATCTGTCATAATAACTGCTGCCTTCACTCCTGCTCCCCTTATTGAATTTCCAGACCTTAAAACCCCTTAATTAGATGCTACGTACCACTTAACCACCCAGCTCAGTGAGCAGCGCCACATATTATTCTACCCTAAAGAGAGACGATCTGCTGCAGCCTGGAATTCACCGTACATGACATGTTATTTTGTCAGAGGGTAAAGAAGGTTTTTCCAAACTTTAATCTGAACCGAGTGTGGTGGGTGATGGTTTTTGTCAAAAAATCCTGCGTGCTGCTGTAGTCGAGCCTCTGTGTGTATAATCAGCACCTATTAAATACCAGAGGGGGATTAGATCGTGTGTGTGTGTGTTGTCTGGAAAAAAGTCTGGGTATATGGAGCCAAACCACATTTTTATGCAAAGAATTACAGCACCTACATGTTTATTTATTATTTAGTCCAACATCTACTAGACAATTACTGGTTAATTCCACTGGGCACGGCAGGTCTGCACCACAGTTTTAATCCGTCCACCACACACGTCTGCTTTCATTATGTTTACTTGCTCAGATTTAGTTGATTTGGTTTGTTTTTCTTGCTATTTGTGCTTCTACCACGTGTAAGTGCACTACATAGTTAAATACTTTATTTTCTGTCTGTCTTTATGATCACGTCTCTGCACGGGGTCTTTTATTTTGAAAACTGACTGGATTCTCTATATTTTTTCTGAGTCTGACTTCCTGCCTGCTCGATCTGCTCTGTGCAGATTGATGTGGCATCCGTCAAAAATAGACTCTGCCCGTATTTGAAGCAGAGCGGAGCAGAGAGCCACTTCTGGTGCTGCTGGTGGAATCACAAGCATCATCTAGAATGACGGCGATCAGCTTCGACAAATGAAGCTGGTTACGATTTCTTTGATGTTATTAATTTAGGTAACTGTGTTTGCTTAGTCTCCCCCAACTTTTTCACATGATCATATCATCACAACATAATTCCACTGAAAGCTGATAATTTTTTAAATTACTCTTCACAACTAGTTGTCAATCACAGAACAGTGGACAATATTTAGATTGTGTGTTGTATCTTATTAACTACAAACCACTGAAAATTACTTGAAAATGAATTAAAGTGGAAACAGGCAACTTTTAAACTTTTCTCTCTCTTGTTTTTCCAAATGGTATTATTTTTGGCAGCAGTTTCTCAGAGACAACCAGATGGATTTCAGTTTTCCTCAGAGCCTAGCAACTACCAACAACACAGGACACACTACTTTTGCTTCTGTATATCTGTGAAGAAATGATCAACAACACTGAAAATAAGGGAGAAAAGAAAAGCATGTTCACTGAAGAGGTAAAGTGAAACTGTCATAACTTTATACAGAGTAATAACATAATTAAGAGTATTGCACCACACTAACAAGTAACTACAGCAGGGGATGGGGGTGGAGGGAGACGGTTATTTATTCATTTAGTCCCTAATAGAGAATTCTTCAGAATTCTTAGGTCCTTTGGTTCCCCAGAAAATATTGCTCCAGGTGACAGACAGAATTGTGTAGTGAATTCAAGAGTTTATAGGGATCAAAACACCGATGATGTCATTATTCTATTGGCATTACACTGTGCAATCAGCCAGACGTGAACGTCACCAAAATGATCACAATTACCAGTATTATCGCAGTTATGTTTTGAAAGTTGAAAGTTTTGAAAATCTCTCAGTTTCATATCTCTCTCATCTCTCAGTTTGAAATGTCATAATGTCCTTTGTGATGTCAGTGTTTTCACCCCACGCTGCTGCAGCGTCTGTGTCTGATTTTCAAAGCGAGGTAATCAAACATGGTTCATGATAATAATTAAAATTTGAAATGGTGATACTAATCATCAGGGATTTTATCATGATTTATTGTGAAACCGATTATTGTTTCATTCCTACAACTTTACTTTAAAGCACAAAACGTAGGTTTTCTGCATCACTGTGTGGCTCTCCAGCTGTAATCAGAGACCAGTTTCAAAAGTCACATGGGGCTGCATTCAAGGACAACACAACCAGCAACGACAACAACAGCACACCAGGACAGGTACAGTATTTGTTTCCTGAAAAGTTTGGCAGTGATAATCTGTTGGGTTTTCAAATCCAGAAAGCAAATACCAAACAAACAAAGACACCGTAAAATCAGGAAAGTGCAGATTTGAAAGATGTCAGAGCATCACTGAACACAAAAACGACAACAGAAATCTTGCAGCTACATTTGCCACACAACTTTAACATACTGAAACAATTTTATCGTGATGAATTCTTTTGTGGCATGTGAGAAAATCTGCATATTGCATGGTGAACAGTAATGTAAAACATATCAAATATTGAGCCGAGACGTGCAAAGCTACTGGCGTTTGCCTCTCATCCGAGTTCCTATTAGGACAAAAACAAACCGTCCCCGACATCCAAATGAATACAGTCTGTTAGCTTGAAGAAAATGCTCCACAACATGAGCATAACAAAATCACAAAGGGGGCTTATTTTCCCTTCAAAAAAATGACACGAAAAAGAAAGATTTAACACAGCAGAAGCTATTATCCCTCCTGTCTGCTGTGGCAGCAGAACAACAGAGTCCAATCACAGCCTAATCACACCCACACGGCCTGTAAGTGAGGCACAGAAGAGCCGAATTCCAGCTTTTCTGATGGAGAAATGAATGTGAAACACGGCTGTTATAGCTTGTTCGGGGTTAAATGAAACCATGTGTGTGGCAGGAGCTCTGCAGACACATCCGGCCAACAGAAGACTCCCTCTGAATATTCAGACATTTTTTCATAATCCAGAGAAAGGTGATTTTTTTTTTCTTCTTTATTAAAACACACTGTTGGTCTATTGTGGATCATTTCTGATGCTGAACGTTCCTCTCAAGAGATCCGTTTAACATCAAAAGCCCTCATCTAAAGATGTGTTTTTAATCAGACTTTGAGTAAAAGCTGCAGAAGTGCGACACGTATGAAACTGTAAAAGCCTTTGTCAGCATTTACAAGGCATTCAGTGTTTACGAGGATGACGAGAGTGACTCATTGCATTGTGGGAGAAAGGAAGCCGGTGGTTGGTTGGTCGCAGAGGCCGGTTCTGGTGACTGATGATGATGATGGAGAAAGGAGGACTGTGTTTATCACGCTCAAAAACACACCAACATACAAAGACACACAAGCAGCTGTGAACACGCACACGAATACAGTGAGTCTCTCTATTGTGGACGATCTGGGACTAATTGCTATCACATGAACATGCAGAGCAGCGGGTCATAAAACACACATGGACCAGCTCACAACAGCCAATCAGACGCTCTGAGGAGTTTGCTGACTGGAGAATTAAATAATGCTGTTGATTAGTTTTTCATGTGCTGCAATAATCCGACTACTGGCTTTATTTTACGTGAAGGTATCTGGACTGAAGCTGCCTTCTTTCACACACATATTCCTGTTTACATACAAACAAGTCTCCCGGAGTTTCCCCCCAGCATTCAAGCTCAAACCTGAACTTTTTTTTGCCACGTCACGGTGGTTACTTTTGTACAGATTTAGCTCAATTTAGGATTTATACAACTTTTTCCACCAGTACCACAAACCCTAAACATCACAACAACTCAAACAAAATGTTGGTATAAGAATACATGTCTGTTAGTTTTGGGTTCACAATGAAATTATTTGAGCGCACTAAAGAACATACTTAAGTCCTTTCATAACCACCTACATAATCACCTACATTCAGGGCTGTAGTTGCAGAAAAAAAACATATCAGACACAGTTATTACTTCTTGCAGAGCATTTTTTATTGTTTAAAACATGACTGGAGGTGGATTTGAACTATTTTCAGCATTATGAAAATGTTTTTGGTTTTTCAAATCATTATTTAGACAAACACAAGAATTTTCTCATCTCATAAATAAGAACAGTGGAAAGTGATTCTGCAGGTTTTTCTTGCTGACCCTGTCTAACGCGGTACAATGCTGAGCTTCTGAGCTTCTCCAAACCAGGGTCGTGCTGACCAGCATCTCTTGTAGGTACAAACCCACTTTAAAAAAAATCCAAACTATCCCTTTAACATCTACTGTACAAAGAAGACATGCGTCTGGAGGACTTCAGAGACCTGAACCAAGAAGGGCGAACGCTCAAACGGTTTGTTTGAACTACATTTACTCAGCTGCCGTGGATCACCGCAGCGAGAAAGCCGACCCACCGCGGCGGGAAACGTGAAATTACAATAAAGCAAAGCAGTGAAACATAATGTCTCTTTGAAAACAGAGGAAACATTCAGCTAATAGCTTCAGTTACTGCATTTACCACTGACTAACAGTCGCACCAAAACCAAAAAACGAGACCGGAAATGAGGGACAGATGCCAGACCAGTGCAGAAAAGTAATAATAAAATATGAAATCCATATGAAAGCCCACTTCATCACAAAGATTTACTATGACTGTTACAACCTGCAGCTCTTTTAGACAATAAGCTGCTGCTAGAAACAGCAGGAGACAAAGTGAAGATGGTGAGTTGAGGTGCAGTTCACAGCAGATCTCAGCAGACAGTGTGAGCTGACCGCAGCCAAGGCCGCCTGCCAAGAGGCTCCAGGAGTTCTGCTTTATCTTGATGTAGAAATTACAGAAAATGACTGCACTCATTCATAAAGTCAGTATCACTCATGAGCATCAGAAAGTTTTCTCCAGATAGTCGGAAACACAAAAAACATAAAGTATGAGCTTAAAATGAGGAACGAACAAAAGGAAACTGTTTCCACTGACCACAGGATCAACTTTTAACAAGCTTCCCTCTGCTTACTTTTTGCTCCTGAGCCTTATTTTACCAATGATGACTTCAACGTTAGCTCAGAGGCTCTGCGGTCAAAGTATATTTAGAGCCCAGACTCAACTTAGAGATGGTCAACATTTAGAAATCGAGTGTGTGGTAAGATTTTTTTTCTTTTTCTCTGGAGTGGTGTGTGAGCTGGAGTTCAGGCGGGGACACTTTCCTCAGAGCAGCTCTGCTCAGTCAGGATCAAACTGCTTTTAGATTGATCACAATAAAATCACAATATGGCCAAGTGCAATATCCAAATCACAGAACCAGAACCAAGAAGGAAAAATCTATCTATGATAAATAATACAGCAACAACAATTCACAGTGTAAATTTACGTGTGATATGGCTGTCATCGGTGGGCGGGGCAAAATGGCTTGGACACGCCCTCTAAACAGGAGCACATGTGGTCCACATGTTTCACCGACATGTACGAAAATCGGTACACACATGTATCATGCCCAGACACAAAAAAGTCTTTCAGATCCATCGCCTAAACCAAACAGGAAGTCAGCCATTTTGAATTCCGTGGTCATTTTTGGTGTGTGTCCACATGTTGCATTTTAACAAACTCCTTCTACAGAATTAATCAGATTGACTTCAAAATCGCTGTGTGCAATCTAGGCTAGTTTGTGATCAAAAATTATCCAAAGATTTGGCTATCGTTGAAAGGTGTGGCTGTGGCATGGCGTCAGATTTTGAAGTCACACCATGAAACACAAAATTGCCACAATTTTAATCCAATCTGCACCAAACACATCTACATGTCACAGTCGTAGCACCACCTAGTGGAGACAGGAAGTCTGTATCTCCTTTCTGTGGTGCTGATGAGCCAATGGTCGAGTGTCTGAATTTTTATAACCACAACTCAGCCTAAACTTCATGTAAATGAGTCTGTCACGCACAACTCACCAGGCACACGAACCTGAAATACGACATATGTTTTGCTGCTGACCCTGTCCACAGCAGGACATTGCTTAGCTTCCTACACCGGTGCTCCTGCTGCTCCTCCAAACTGGAGGCGTGTTGACTGCCATCTAATGTAGGTAATACACTGAATATGAATAAATACCCCATATAACCACACTACACTATACATTCAAGTAACCTGAACACACAAACAAAATGTAAACCATGTGGTTTTATATAAAATTGCATCAGCACGCATTTAAGCCAAAAATACTAGATTTCAGATTTCATAGCACATTTTACCTATTTATAGCAGTTTTTTCATCTTGGCATATTGCTTCCAAGCTGCTTAGATTATCTTGACTTTGTAGATGGTTTCCATTTGATTTTCTCTTTTGCTTTCGGCCAAAACAGTTTTTCGATTTCATAGCATATAATACAATAGCTACTGCATCTGCCTGTCGTCCAGAGTGGACAGACACACGAAGTACAAAGTCAATACTGTACGACAGCAACAGAACTGGGAAAGAAAAATGACAGATCATAAAAAATGAAGTATATTCTATACACAATGACACATTTGTGGCACAAAGAGGCCACCATATAACCACAGCTTTCAAATAAAACATAAGCTCACGGTCCTGTCCGCAGCACATAACACCTGGTAGGTTTTCATTATTAATGAAGCGATTGTCAGGAGGGGTCAGAGGTCACATCACTCAGCACACTCTGGTGTCAGAGGAGAGTGGGCGGCAGCAGAGGTGCTGACTGGAGGCTCCACAGGAAGCAGCTGCTCATCGGCTGCTCGTCCTCCTGTTGTCGGTGATCAGGTTATCAGGAAACATCCAGCACAAAGAGACCTGATCGAGAGGCTTTCACCAGGTGATCAGAGTGATAACTGACTGAAAAGGATGCTTCTCTTTAAGAGACAGTGGCTCAATTAAAGAGGCAGTTCTCCCAAATTACAACTAGACACATTTTCTGGGGCTTTAAACAATTGGCAGGACATCACTTTCCCACGCTACATTTTTAAAAACTTCAGAGACATCAAGTTTTGGGAGATGAAGCTCTCAGTATCCTCAGCTGCTTTGTGGATAATTAAAAGGCATGTAGCAGTGGATATGGAGAGCAGCTGTAGGGTGGATCCATGTGAGTTTGCAGCTGACTCGGGAGAGACTTGGAACCTTGTTTGGTTGGACGACAATCAAACCGCCAGGGGGAAAACACAAGCAGACGGTTTCATGAGTTGTGAGAGAACAAGACACGGCCCAGCACTGGAAATCGGACAGAGAGCTCTGCTTCACAGGAGACCTGTCACTGTGTACGTCAGCTCACAGACTGGATGCTAATTTGTTTACACGTTAAATATGTTTGCTGCGCAATGTGCCCGTTTTACCGTGTCAAGATCGGTTTGATTCAGTAATTAATCAGAGCAACATGTCGCAATGGAAAGAAGAAAATATTTTTTACAAGTTGGTCGAAACAAACAGCCCTATTAGGTGGGCTGCAATCAGCTGATGTGGGAGGAAAGAAAAAATCACTCCAGGCTGAAGCTAGGCATGCCAACGTCTTAAGTCATTTCGAATGCTATCAAAACCCCCTTTCAGCTTTTCGTCATTTCATGCCTCTTAATCTGTACAGTCTTATGCAGACAGTGTGTCATTATACTACATCACCTGACATTTTTTCCTCTCTACATTTGTGTGCAAAAAGAGCAACAAAGTCTGCATATTGAGGGGCTGGTATGGATGAATGATTGTTTTAAACAAACACAGGACCTTGTGTCCAAAACCAAACCAAAAGTCAACGTTAACATACACGAGTAATGTACTTATTTTGACTCACATAATCTTTTCATACACTGTTGCCCAAACCTGTTTCACAACGTTAAACATGACGAAGGTCACCATGACAACAAACGGCACTGGACTATAACAACGAAGGTCACCTGACTATTGTTACCACGTCCAAAACTCGTAAAATGCACCTGACGAGACAGCGTTAGAAATGAGATGTTAAAAGCTTAAAATGCGCAGACACGACAATAAAAATGTCCTTAAAAGTGAGGTGCTACTCACACGTCATTCTATGAGATGACGTTGAATCCTGTCTTCAGGCGTACAGAGCAAGTAAATCAAGCTCACTTGATGATGAACGACAAAACAGTGAAAAAGAACCGAACTATTAAACTATTTTGATAAATTATCGGTTTAAGTAATTTTTCATGCAAAAATGTCAGAAAATTAAGTTTTCAGCCTCTTATAAGTGGAGATTTCCTGCTTTTTTCCATTTATTATCATATTAAACTGAATATCTTTGGATTTCAGACTAACAAATGACATTAAAAGACATCACTTTGGACTTTGAGAAACTGGGACGGACATTTTCACTATTTTCTGACATTTTACAGATGCTGCAGCTGTAGATTAAACATGACATTTAACTTAAGTCTTTGTTGGTATTTGATGAATGCTAATTAATAAAACGCTTTTTTACGAGGCCAAGGAAAAGAGTTGTCAAACTGGAAAAAGCAAAATGTTACTTGCAAATTGAGAGGAGGGAATAAACCTCTTCCTATTCAGTTTGTCAGATTCACTAAAATAAAGATTTGCACTGAACATAATTAAACATATCAAGTGATATTCACAGTCTTTTAAAGATTTGACAGCTAGACTCAGGTGAAATATAAAAACCTGACGTTTCTACATTCGAAACTAACCAGAAGCACATGGGACATGACTCTGGGTGTCACAGCTGATCCCTTCAGTGAGAAACTGCTCTAATAACAGTTTTCTGTCAGCCCAGCACCGTCATTATCACACTGCTGGAACGTTTACTTTCTCATGTCTCTTCTGCAGGTGGACGCCGTCCAACATTTTCCGCCACTGACTCCGAGGTCTGACAGTCACATCACGTGTCAACACACAACTCACACAACTGACATGCTCGGTTTAAGTCACAGTGAAGGAAGCATTAAGGAATTTTACACTGACTGAACATTTGGTATCTTTCATTTATCTTTCCTGTCTCTACTGTCAGTTACCAAGAAGTGTCAGTAACACATCACTTGTCGGTTGAAAACCTTCCAACACGGCAATATTTCAGGGACAAACTCCCAGACTGACTTTCACAATTTTGAAAAAATGAAATTTGTTAATACCTCACACTGAACCCATGTCCCATTTCTCATTAAATAACTAATTGCTCAATCGTCCATAAACTTGCTCATGGCTTTCTATGTGTCTGAGCACGTCTGAATGAAGTATTTCTGGATGAATCTGGAGGATTTGTTGGTGAAACCTGGCTGACTCAACAGGGCGTGCGAGGTTTCACCGTCCTGCAGGCGCTAAACCTAAACCGAAGAGTCTTTGACCAGCAGACGTGACCAAAACCAGGGAATCCCCGCGGACACTTCAGTCTAAACACGGACACACTGTTGTTGCTACTTATCCATGTGACGGCGATGGGAATGTAAATCATGTTAACATCATGTTTTTTAAACCAACTTTATATTATACTTGCAGCTTTAATACTGTCTGTCTCATCAGTGAGGTTTGGTACTGAAACTCATTTTGATGCCTCAATAGTGCCTGAGCCGTTGAATACTGTCCTCTGGTACTCTGAAACAGATGTTACACGCAACGGCATCATTGTATATGTTGCCTGCATGTGTGCTAGCATCCCGTTAGCTAGTAGCTACCTTAAACACTGATAAAATTCCTAAAGCTACACTGTCTAAAGTGTGGCTGTATTAAAATGATTTCAACACCAGGATGTGCAACAATTATATTTTTTTAAAGAAAAAAGTCAAGTATCTGTTCAGGCACTGTAAGAGTTTTAAAAGTATCATTTCAGCACCGGTATCAGAAAAACTCCAAACGATACTCAAACCCCACTCAGTTCAGAACATGCTACATGTATGACACTGTGATGTAAAACCGTTTTCCAGCAATTTTTTTTCCATGTGCACTGAACCCTGATAAGTTGTATAATATGGATTCCACTGGAATGGTTATGGACTTTCATGATCTTTAAATGTAACTAATTTAAGATAATAATAAAATGCTATAAGGATAAAAAGATTATTACATTTTCAATTAATGATTCATTTTATTGATCTTTTCTTTAAACGATGAATGAATCATCATCAAGTTTTAATGCAAAGGCTTTCATTTTTGTTCTTTTTGTTGATTCATTTACTTTGCTGTCTGACTCATTTGTTTTCTGCTTCTAACATTTTATTAATTGAAAGATGACTCACTTTATTTCAAAGACATGTGAGTCATATGCCACTGAAAATTAGTCCAACACACACAGAGTGGCAGCACCAGATCTGATTGGCCATGACGTCTGAACCTGCGCACAAGTACCACCAGTACGTAACAGCCAGAAAGTCTTTTTGAAATTTAACAGTGGATTCCAGTCATCCAAAACACGGACATGACGCCCGGTGAGCAAACATGCGCCCTACTTTAGCTTCCCGTCAACAAACAAACCTTGAAATATTTATTCATTAGATGAATTCCTGATGACAGCGGGCATTTGTCTCGCTGCACCTCCTGAGTGATGAAGACGAGTCTCTTTGAGTCACCGTGTCTCATGAACTATTCAGCAGCTCTCATTATGTTGTTCTGGTACCTGATCCTTGATTCACGCTGTACGCTGATGACACTGAACTGTTAATGAGGCTGATGCTCATGACTCAGACATGCATTCACTGTTCGGTGCTGTAAACGAACTGCAGAACAAAGACAGAATCAAGTACTTTGAAATGGGTTCACATTAAATTGCTCCATTTTCTAGTTCCAACAAACGAGCAAAGCAATTTCACTGCTCAGCGACATGTTACGACTGTTTTTAACCTTCCCTTGAGGAGGGCAACAAACTGCTCAGAGGAAGCAGCTCAGTCACTAACAATGGCAGACTGGAGTTATCCTGGGAGGCTCCAAGTGTGTGAATAAATAGCATGTGAATAAATACATGAATATGGAGCAGACCAGGGCTGGAAAGAGCATGTTGGCTCAGAAACCACAGTGTGCAATTACAGGCTGGAAATGGCAAATAACAAACAATGTGCAATGAATCAATGAATGCAGAGAAAACAAATATGAAAATGTCACTTGTGTCTCAAAGGTCAGAAAAGTTGGAATGTATCGACTCCCCCTGAATATCTGATCGAGGCGGGTCAGGTTGGTTACG
The DNA here is from genome assembly GCA_027495735.1 of Lutjanus campechanus. Classification (NCBI taxonomy): domain Eukaryota; kingdom Metazoa; phylum Chordata; class Actinopteri; order Lutjaniformes; family Lutjanidae; genus Lutjanus; species Lutjanus campechanus. The sequence goes on along the minus strand of JAJHUR010087181.1, from coordinate 8,494 downwards.
AGCAGAAGCTGATGGAGAAAACAGGTGTTTGTGTTTATGGCTCTGACCTGGACGTTTCCTCAGGAGTTGTTTACTTGCGCTACTTACTGTTGGCCGACGTGCACCTACGTGCTGCAAAACATGCAGCATTGATTTGAGATTCATTAGAGAAAACAAGGCACAAACACTGCAGCACTCTCCCATCAGAGTCACAAATGGTGAAGAAAAACACTCCTGTGCTACGTGCACCTTCTTTTTCAAGAACACTGAAGCTACATAAAACTTATCATCAGTCTTTCAAAGTCTCCATCATCTATGGTTAAAAGGACAGTTCACCCCAAAATCTAAATTTTTCCTCTGGCTTGTTGTGCTGTTTATCCATCTAGATCAGGCCTGTTCACTTACTGCGCTTCAGAAGGGCAAGAAGAAGTAGCTCGACCTATAAAGCCGGGACAAATGTAAAACAACGCACCTTTTTATTTTCCAACAAGAGAAATTACATAACAACTATAACAACTTAGAATGTAAATAAAATCACAATTATATACTTTTTTCACATTTGTAAATGATCAGACTGTATTGAGGTCTTTAAAAGGGCCACATTTGGCCAATGGGCCACCAGTTAACTAGGTCTGATCGAGATGGTGTGAGTCGCCAAGTTTTGGAGATATCAGCCGCAGGGATTCTGCCGTCTCTTGAATATAATGGAAAGAAACTGTGTCACTTTATGCACAAATGTCACAGAGGAAAACAGAATGTCAGGTAATGTAGTATTAGTAAGAGTGACAACGTCTGCAAACAAACACGGGACTTTAATCCAGGAGGCTGGTTTGTGTCCTCTATAAAACCAACTTACATAACTTACACAATCTTTTCCTTAACTTAACCAAGCAGCTAACTAAACCATTTCACAACATTTACCATCATGACAATAAAGGTCACCTGATTATTGTTATAACGTCCAAAATTCAAAATGCGTTTGACTAAACAGCATTAAATGACAAGTAAAAAGCTTGAAATGTCCTTAAAAGTGGCGTGCTATTTACGTGCTGTCACCTGAGATCGTGTTGTTTTAGTTCTACTAAAATTAAAATTAAGTAAACGCATTTATATTTCTGCTGATCCAAAACTCTGAGTGCAGTCCGACCACCCGCACACTGTGACCTTTTGCACACTGACTTTTTCTTTTGCTCTTCATTTTCTTTGAGTTGGCTCGTTATTATTCATTCATTCATTATTTCAACATTAGTGCCAGCACCTGGTCGCTGGCCCGGCTACAGACGACTGAGAAGATGCCTCTGGCTTCCCATTTCAGGACAGCCACATGAAACAACAAAGGGGTAAAAAAAAACAATAAAAAAATACTTGAGCTCTGACACACTTTTAACCCCCCAACTAGAACATAAACACACTTATCCTGTGCATGCGAGAAAGATGAACATGTTCAAAAGAGACTTGAAGGAGCCCTTTGAAAACAAACAGCTTTGAAGTGAAGAAATTCTAACTTGTTTTTCCTGTCTGGACTCATATCTTTGTCGACCGCCTTCCTGCTTTTCAGATGGGATATTTTTATCCAGGCGGCGGCCATTTTGATTCATTCTCCCAGTTAGCCCAGGGCACAGAAGAGTCCAAAGTACAAGAAGGCCAAAAGGTATCTTGTCCAGGGCAAAACCATCTTTTGATGTGGCTTGTGACTTACTACAGTATATACCAGTGCAGAGCAGACTGGGCTTCTATATAACAGCAAAGCTAATGCTAGCCAAGTTAACATTAGCGCTGCAGTATAAATTTCCCTAAACAAACAGTTACTGTTACAACTCTGGTTATTAAGTTGGGGGCTTAAGGTTCCCACAGTTTCTCTTAACTGCCTGAATATTATAACATTAGTCCACCATCACACCAGCGTGGTAGCCTCATTAGCCATGCGAAGTGCTAAAGGTTAATCTATGAAATTATCAGTAAAACAAAAATGGCAGCTTTCTGAGTCTGAAGTCAGGTCATAGACAGCTGATATCGATCCATCACCGAGCTTGAACCAATGCCAGCCCCTGTATTGCATGTCAGTGTTTTTGAAGCATTGATTCATTCAACATGCAATGAAATGTAAAACTAGAAGAGCCCAATCCGATTAAAAAAGGCCACAATTGCATCTTCAGATGTCTTGCTTTGTCCACAACCAAAGATAATCAGTTCACTGTCACAGATGACAAAAGAAACCAGTAAATATTCACATCTGTGAAGGCCAAATCAGAGATTTTGGAGGGTCTTTTAATTAAAAAATGACTCAAAATGAGATTGTCAAAATAGTTGGTGATCAATTAATAGTTGCAGCTCTATACTGCAGTATTTCAGAATTGCATTTATTGCAATCAGCCCTGTTACAGACCAGCAGTAGGTTTGTCAGGTGAGAAAGTAGCAGCAGAGTGTAGCTATAAAGACCATGAAGCGGTCGGCTAATCCTGCATGGCTAAAAGTAAAAATAAATGCTGTTTTACACTATTTGTTTTTTAAATGAGGAGGCGCTTTTGAGCCGTTTTGGGTTTACAGAACAAAGCGACTGTGAATCCCACAAGCTCAGGCTGTAATCTCAGTTATGCTTGCTGGGCAGCTTCCTTGTTTTCTCCTCACTGAGTCAAACATGCAACATCCACAGAAAAAGGCAACAGGGTTTTGTCTGACATTTTTAGTCAGGCACTTTTTTTAGGGGGCCTCCGTGGCATAAAAAGCCCCAATGACTGGGACTGGTTAGTTTTTGTTTTAAGGAGGTAACACTTTCATTTCTGGTACTGTCTCAGTGGGACATCATATAATCTGTGAATGTGCTGCTATGAAACTGTGTGAGCAGATCTGACTTAAAGGGATATTTCAGATTAATTTAAGTGGGGTTGAATGAGGAGCTTAAGGGTTTTGCCTACAACAGATGGCGGTCAACACGCCCCCAGTTTGGAGAAGCAGAGAGGAGCGCCAGCACGGGAGCTAAGCAATGCACCACCGTGGACTGTAGCCTATTTTAGTATATTTTTACAGCTTTACTTTGCTGTCAGACAACCTTTTCTGCTGAGAAACCTCTGTTTTATAAGCCAGATATCGCTCTCTCCAAACCAACCAAACTTCATAGGAAAAATCAGTAATTTTACCTTGCAGATGCTTGTCTACTGCTGCATTGATCAGTTAGTTAGTTTGTGTTATTGTGTGAGTTTGTCTTTTAAAAAGATAGTTTGGATTCACCAAAGTCACACAATAACAGAGACAAACTAACTAATGGAGGCAGCAGTAGCTCTGTAACTCCTGTGTTCTGTGAGGTAAAATTAATGATTTCGTCCAGGGAGTTTGGTTGGTTTGGAGAGAACAATATTTGGCTTATATAGCAGTGGTTTCCTGTTGGAAAAGGCTGTCTGACAGCAAAGTAAAGGTGTGGATATATTCTAAATGTAGCATTCATTTAAAGTGAGTTTTTTAAGGTGGACCTTTTTCAGAGTTGCTAAAATACTTTTTGTTGCCGACCCTGTCCACAGCAGCTCACTGCTTCCTTTCCATGCTTCTCTTAAATGGGGTCGTGCCAACTGGCATCTTCTGCAGCTAATACACTGAACATGGATAAATACATAATAAAACACTGCATCAAATGGTCTAAGCAATCCTTATAAATCAAGAAATAACTGAACAGGTTTTGGTGTGTGAGGGAAGAACATACTGCACCACCATTACTGTGTTTATCCCATCACAAACTAAATATCAACAGTATTTTTGTATCGTCTACGTCTGCTTGTAGCCACACAGACTATACTTTCCAGATTTGATGAAGCCAGACCACAGGAAACCCTGTTCTTTATTAAATGAAGCCAAGTTATTTTCCTGTCCGAGTGCTATTAGTCAAAGGAAGATTAATGCTGGGCTGTCTCTACAATGCACTGTAGATTTTTTTATTCTATATTAAAGGGATAAATGGAGTGATAAGGGATGTGAGTATATGTAAAAATCAAGGTTGGATCCTTTAATCATGATCAAAACATCACAAAAAAAACCATCGATGCAGTAAAAGTAGTTTCGGATTAAGTAAATGTCCGGTCTGTGACTCATTAGTCACCACAATCATGCATGAAAAGCGTTTCGTCTCCGCCGCCGTCTGAAGCAAACAGGCCAAATCAAACTCACATGAAGAGAGGGGGATTCTGAATGCAAAGGAAGGAACTCAAGTTTGCAGAGACTCTTCAGGATCGATGGCGACCCGACGCTGAACTAACCGGGCTTAGACCGGTTTCCACCACTGAAGACCACTCAGGCCCATAAAAGGGGGGAAATGACCAAACTCCCCTCACTAAAGCCCACCTGACCTACTTTCTTCTGCTCCTTATATGTGTGTGTGTTTGTGTGTGTGTGTGCACGTGCATGAGAGAATGTTAGTGCACGTTTCAGACATTGTTTGTACAAGTGTGTGAAAGGAAGAGTGCAAAAAAGGTGTGTGCACATACAGTTCCATGCATTAAGTCAGCTTTAAGGAGGTGTACATGGAGGATATTGTGTGTACCAGTGTGTGTATGTGTACGTGTGTGTGTGTGTGTGTGTGTGTGTTACAGGCTGGCAGCTGAGGCCAGAGCTGCCATGTGTTGCCCAGCTGTGGTCGCCTGGCGTTGGTTTTGCAGACTCGCAGCGGAGGGAACTGGCAGAATATAAATACTGTCTTCCCCTTTCTGCCTTTCTTCTGGGACAAACAACAGACGCCTTGTTGTACAAAAAAAGGGGCAGTTTCACCCTGAGAAACACGCTGTGTGGCTCCACAAATTAGAGCAGTAGTTCACTGTGACCTGACAAATATCTGCAGCTGTTTTAAGGTGGGAAAAGCGGGGACACATGTAGATAGTTTTGTTTCAGTTCTGGTTCCCAGAGTTATAATCCTTGTTCATAATGTTATTGTGGCTAACCTTTTTTCAACAATCGCCACTCAGTTTATGCACATTCTTTAATTATCGCTCAGTATTGTAGTTTTCATTGTTAGTGGCGGAATCCTTCATTCCCGTATACACGTGAGGGCATCTCCAAAACTAGTGCTGTGACAATATCAGCGTGATCGCAATACCACAGTCATGTGACGCCTACCATGAGCTCATTACCATCATCACTGCAAATTTTTTTTGTAGGGTCAGAGTTCACGCTAATCCATTGCACAGTGTGACTGAGATCAAAGCTGTCAAACATATGAACACAGCCTCTGATTGGTGGACAAGTCAGCCTGTGATTGGCTGACCGACTCAACACCAATTCACAGAGATATGGTGCTTTTTCACTATGATAGGAAAAAAAATCTATACATTACTTTTTGTTATCTGGGATTTCTCATCTTTCAGCCCTTCAGAAAATCCAGCGCGCCACTTCAATGAGATTTTCCTCTTATCTTGTTCAGTCCTCATTGACCTACATTTTCACATTCTGCCTTTAATTTATGAATTACCTCTATCTCGGACAGATATGATTTAGGAAACCAGCCTTGATCTTCAGGTATGAAATCCCTTTGAAGCAGTTTGACCCACTAAACTGCACAGATAACCTTGTTTATTCCGTCCTGGGCTGTTTGCTCAGCTCAGTGTGAGAAAGGCCTGATCTCGGGACACGTTTCAACCCTCAGAGCTTTTAACTTCCTCTAATGACTTTATGGCTTTTTTGGAAAAGTGTCAAGTCACTGAGTGCGCTCGCAAAGACAATCTAATAGTTCTGGTGGCTTGGCCGTAGAAGAACTGGGTTAAGTGGTGAGGCGAGGGTAGAATTAGAGGAGAATTACTCTGCAATGCATGTGTAAACAAACTGGGAAGCTCCATTTGATCACAGGACACCCCAACCTGTGTTTAAAACACCATATTTCACACAGTGTAATGTGGAAATTGTCCTCTGGGAAGCACATAATGGTACAAGTTTCAAAAGAGAAGTCAGAAGTGATGTTTACCACAACTGAACCAGGTCTTGAGTCTTGCCCAGGGGTATTCTGACACAGTGGACACAATATTCATCAAGAAACTATCAAGAAATTGCTTTTTAAACTAGCAAAGAAGCTGGAGAATCTTGAAAGATCTGTTATTTGATTGCAGGGGAAGGTGCAGTTAAGAGAAAGACTTTTATGTCTTAATGCCACTAAGACTTTAATTTTCAAACTGCAGCTCAGTATTAGGAGGATGATCCCATGTTAAATGTGAGAAAGATGTTTTTTGTTAAGGAACTGTTTGAAACTGAGTCAAGCTAAAAGGCATCCAGAGTTTAAATCAGCAACCCCGTCAAAAACAAACTGTTTATTCATCCTTCCACATTCCTCACACCAGAAAGAGACGACAACGGGCCAGATGACGACTAAATGAGGACTAATAAGCGGCGGTGTTGTAGATTAGAAGTTAAAATTGTGCCAAAATGATTACGTTGTTTTTTTTTTAACTATGTTTGGCATCAAGTTACATCTAAGTTGACAAAACAATCTCACGTCATGGTCTATTTAGTGGCTTTCTGAAGCTTCTGACCATATCACGTTTTTCATCAAAAGTGTAGATGTTCAAACCTTTCACAGGACTTCTTATCCATGTCAAGGTTGAGGTTCAGAGTTCATACTTGACCTTGAAAACATCAGTCAGACGAACAGAAGTTACATGTTTCGACCAAACAACAACAGCTAGCAAGAATAGCTGCTGCTTTGCAAAAGCTAATGGGGATCTTAATAAACTAAACTAAACTAAGCTGTTTTCTCATACAAACTACAGACAATGTCCAGAGAATCAAGTACACAGTTGGCCTTCACCACATCAAGCACAAGATGGGAGATTGTTTGACAGATGCATTCTCACCTACTGGAAATACTACGTTTGGTTTAGGTGAGGAGCGGCACCTAGAGCATGCAGACTTTTGTGTTCTCATACAGCTCCTCCAGATCATGTCTAGGTCAGGTTAGGGTTATAATTCATGTGCATTGTAATGGACACTGGAATGCTATTGAAAGAAAAGTTTGTCAATACATTTACAAGAACCTTCATTTTTCAACCAAATTTAGTTTTATCCTAGACGTACAGTATAGACATGTGTTTGACTGCAATCACATCAGCTGCAGGTAGGTCACTCACTAATCATTCTTCATTCTTGCTCAATAACGTTTTTTTACGAGTTGTCTCTGTGCAAAAGGTTCCACAACTCGCAGTCCAAGTCAGCATCAGTTTGAACCACTTTGTATATTCTAAGACCGAGGTTGAGCGGTCAAGAAACAATGTTCTGGTGAGACTTTGCTCCACCTCCTTCTCTTTAACCCTCCAACTTCGGTCCTTACTGTCAATATGCAGCGTACACGGACTGACAGTAGTGAGGAGGGCAAGCGTGACGGGAAGATGAACATCTCTCTCTTTCTCTGGGCTGTGAATGAACATGAGGCTGCAGTGAGCTCTTTACAAAGAGCTGTTACTCATTCAATGCAGGTTTTGTTCAGAGCAACTGAAGCAAGTCTATTGGTTGATTCAACTGCTCACTTACTCATAAAGCAAAGGACCGTCACTTCTTACTCACCATTGACAAAAAATCTGTTTCGAAATGACACAATGTGGAATTTCATAAATGAGTTTACCCACATTACTCACTAGAAAAGGTATTTCAAAGATGCGAAATAAAGATTTTGTCCTGAGACTGAGAATGTTCAGTGGTGGGACACGTAGAAGTAGAATCCATGACTAAAAGTAGAAACCGGTATCAAGGGTTCAAACCAAAGGTTCTGATAGGAAAGCTGATCAGTGTCACTGCCGGGTAAAATTCCACAGTTTGGGGAATTTTCATGCTTTCATATCAGTTGAGATAGAAATGATGACGCCATGAGGGAAAGAACGGTGGAATCAAAGACGTAAGAAAGTCTTGTGCATGTGGACAAAAATCTCTAACATTGTAAATAACTGACAAAAACATCCAGAGTTCACAAGAAGGCAATTAAATTCTCAAAGAAAATGGAAATATGACCATCTGTGACTCCACAGGTCGAGAATGAGCTTCTAATTTTTGTGATGCAACATTGATCCAACATCATGCGCCACCAGAAGCGGGTGTTTTGTGCACGAGTTTTTGTTGACTTTGGTCATTTTTCCTTGATTTCTGTGCCTCTAACATGGGTAAGCAGACTATATAGTTTGTTTCTACGAGTCTACAGGATGTTTTATTTTGAAAATTGACCCGATTTTCGATGCTGTTCCTGTGTCCGACTTCCTGCCTGGCTCGACCTGCTCTGTGCAGCTCGATGCAGCTTCTGTCAAAAGACTTTTTATCTGACAACAATTATATTTATCTCACATTCAATATACTGTGAATCTACAAAGTCATAGATTATGTCGTTGGATTAATGTAGAGGAGTTAAAAGTACAATATTTCACTTTAAAATAGTGGTGAAGAAAAAATAGCAAGTCTCCAGAAATGGATGCCAAAACTATAAAGATCTTGAGTTACTTCCCACCTCCGGGAGTGGAACGCCAAACCCAGACTTTTTTGCTGTCTTGCTTCCATACAACCAACA
>JAJHUR010087180.1:30976-55005 GCA_027495735.1 Lutjanus campechanus | reverse complement strand
ATGTAATATTAGTCTAATTCAGTCCCTTCAAGATAAATTTGCATGTTTGGACAAGAATGTTATGATGTCATAAACTTACATTTCTGCATGTCTGGTGATTATGTAACTGAAACTGGGTGCACTACCGCCAACTGGCCTGGTGGGGCGCAGTAAGACCATGGTGAACTGTGGGAAACACTTCTAAGAAGTATTTAAAAAACTATCTGGCGGTGTGTGAATGTGCACTTTAGTGTCCAGGACTGCAAGTGTGGGTATTGGGACAGAGACAGGTTTACAAGAGCATCCTGCAAAAACACAGACCTCATTGGACAGACTTGAACCATGACTTTAACCGTGACAAGGTCTTAAAGCAAGTGGGACCAAATGACACAAAACATTAAATGTACAAATTCCTACTTCTTTGACAACAAGAGATTAACTTGTATAAAGGTAGGTGTCATGATCAGTAACATTTCAATGTGAAAAAATATTGTGCACAAAAGTGAAACTACATCAGAAAGATGTGATATTTCCCTCTCAAGAGTTTTTTTCAGCCCACTAAGTGCCTATTAAAACCTAAACAATGACACTGTTATGTTTTCAGACCATCAATGTCAAATTTCAAAGCTGTTTTCACACTCTAAACCTTGAAATGTTAGCTGTGAAGGTAACTGAGGAGCTCAAAACATGCATGAAATATCAGTTTTTTTCCTTCTTGATGTACCTCTCTGCCAGAAAGAAGCTTCTCCCATTCAGCTTTCAGGTGCTTCCTAAAGACTCACAGTAATGTCATTTATATACCTATAGCATAACAGCATTATTCAGTGGGAGAATGACTGGAGGGAAATGACACCTCATCATCTGGCATGAGTCAAATGGCTTTGAAGCCTGTCTTGAGGATATGACTAAAGACTTGGCTCCATCTGCTGGTTCCCTGCTAATAGCCTGCGTGACTAAATCTGATTTGATTAGCCGCTCCGTCTGACACTTTAAGTCTCTAAAAGTAAAAGTATTCAATACAGAGCGAGAGAGAGAAAAGGCTGAATCACAATAAACCACAATAAAGGGAGGTAATAGAGAGAAAAGGGGGGGAACTTTATCTTCAGTGGATACGTTTGCTCTGCTGCTGGACGCCTTTGGGTTCATTTCGGGTTAAAGGAGAACACTGGTGTCATTTAGTGTTTCAGCCCATTTGCTACTGTCCACATTAAGCGGCTGTGTATAATAAGATATAAATTTTTAAAACACTAATTGTCAAACATTGAATGAAATGAACTGCCGTCTGGGCTAAATTCTGTGTCATCAACACCAGTGGTGTTTCAGTATTTATACTTCTATCACACTTCTACCTTTTACATTTATGTGACAGCTTTAGGGTTGCAACTAATGACTATTTTCATTGTCAATTAATAAGTTAGTTGTTTGGTGTATAAAATGTCAGAAAATTGAGAAAAATGTCGATCGTTGTTTCCCAAAGCCCAAAGGCCAAAGATTTTCAGTTTACCGTCATAAACGAGTAAAGAAACCGGAAAATTTTCATATTAATTTAATAATCAATTATTTGTTCTAACTAATGCTAATTACACATTAGAACATCAGTAATAATATAAAGCAGTAGAGCTGCAACAATTAGCTGATTTATTGTTTAGTTCATATACAGTAAATTAATCTGCAATATTTATTGGGGGCAAACATTTATTGGTTCCAGCTTCTTAACATGAGAATTTGATGCTTTAATTTGTAATACAAGAGAGTAAAAATGAACATCTTTGGGTTTTGGACTGTTGTTTGGCTTTTTTATAGACAAAACAATTAATCAAAATACTTAGCAGATTAATTGATAATGAAAATACTCGTTAGTTGTAGTCCTATAATACAGTGCAACATTGAACACTCAGGACCATTTTCCTGCATTATGAGTACTGTTATTTTTGGTAATGTAAGAGAATTTTTATGGCCAATAATATGCCACTTACATACTTTCAGTGTGACATTTTAAATGGATGACTTTCCCATGTAATGGTGTATTTTTATTTTGCAGTACTGAAAGAATGGCAGCAAGTGAAGAGACATTTGCTCCCCAGATTTTGCTCCGCATGCACCCAGATTGGAGAAGCAGCAGGAGGACTGTATTTTAGACACCTAAAATAAGGCGCAACTTTAAAAACAACAATATTAGTATAAGTGTGCGCTATTTTTTAGAAATTGATGAATCCAAACTAACCCTTTAAAACACCAAAGTCACACAATAACACACACAAACTAACCACTTGAAGCTGTGGTAGATAAGAAACTCCCATGTTCTGCAAGGCAAAATGACTGATTTTGCCAAACGAGTCACTTTGGAGAGAACGATATTGCCTTTGGGCAGGTTTTAAGTGGCTAAAATAGGTTTTGTTGTTCTCCTTGTCCACAGTAGTGCATTGCTTAGCCTCCTACACCAGTACTCCTCTCTGCTTCTCCATACTGGGGGTGTGCCGACCACCATCTACTGTAGGTAACACACTGACAGTCTCTTGCAGGCAGTTAACACCACAACCGAGACTGTAACATGATTCGCTACAGTCTTAATCTGCTAAACGTGCACTGATAAGCATTTGTTTATTGGTTAGTATTTGTGGGTATTTGTAGGGATCCAACTGCCCAGAAGTGTAGCATTACACAATATGCTTTTGAGAGATAATTTCTTAGCCAAGATTCCTGTTTCTTTGTTTAAGTATCAGGTGATTTACAGTAAGCAAATTGTGGGATAATCACAGAGGCTGTCAGAGTCTGTTGGAAAGTTTTATCTGTTCATAGTGTGACACTCCTCCCACCCCTCGGGCTCACTCATCCAATCAGAGAACCTGAAACATTGATATAAAAACACTGAGGCTTCACTTCTACTGTAATGGATTATCTGGCTTCTGTCATTTTCAAGTCTGTGGAAGCTGTTTTTTGTACTGCCAACAGTGGATGGGCAGCAAACAAGTTTCCCGTGAAGAGAGGAAAACAAGTCCCGCTATTTCCAGCTACAGTGACAGTGTGCAAACACCAGCAGAAATAATGGAAAGGAGACGGGAAACATAGACCACTGGGCACAAACTTAAGAAGACACTAATCTATCCTTTAAGCCCTTTTTATCTGCACATTTGATACCTTGTGATTGAGTTTCTGTTGCCATGAATAAAACAATAAAAAGATTATTTCCGTCCACAGATAGAACGTGTTTCGCTGCCAACTCCTCTTTCCCTCTTTGACTGAAGTTGTGTCTAGTATAAAGAAGAGACATGATGATCCCAAGAGTAACAGTATTACCATATTTTTTTTTATATTGCTTCTCTTTTGTTGACATTAAAGAATCGTACCAGGTGTTTTAATCCATTTACTACAAGTCACAGTGACATTACATCACATTTAACCATTTTTAAACCACTTAACTTTAACATATTTTTCCCCGCCATTTTCTCCCATTTCTGAATGAGATGAAACTCTGTTAGCAGACTGTGAAACTTGAGTGGTGTATTTCATCATAGTGAACATCGAGTCTGCATTTACTTTTGTTTCATTCTTACAAAACAGTTACAAAGTCATTTACAATAAAAAAAAAAAACAGAGCACAATATCAAGTCCAATGAAACACCATAAAATAATAAATAATTCACTGAAATCTTTTTTTTTGTGTGTGTGGAAAAGTTGGTTTTCAGCATAACAATAGGATATAAAAGGCAACATGATTCATTTTGGCCTTTTACTTCATTTATTCAGTGTAGTCAATTGTGTTTGATTATATGTTTCACTTCTGTTTGTTTCATCTTGTCTGCTTACACTTGATTGAATTTGAGAGCCTTTTTGTGTTCTACATATTCATTTTTTTGTATTATTATTATTAATGATGAGGCTCTAATTCCGCACGCAAACCAATTAGCAGAATGCGGCACAGCATTTCTAAATCAATCTGCACTTAAAGTGCATTACCACACAATGATGAAGTAACTCTGACAAACGTTAATGCAGATTACACAACACAAGTAAGTAAGAGTCTGTTAATTGATTTTCATGCCATTGGGAAATGAATGGAGACCAATGGCTGCCTGGGACGGAACAAAAAATAAATTAGAGATGCATTTGAAAATTTTCTGTTTGTATTAAAGGAACTAAAACTTGCAAACACACTGGTATGGTCCTTTAAGATGTACTGTTCCAACAATTGACCCTTTGCTAACCCCACCTTTCCTTAGTTACTGTTGCTATGCTTGTCAAGCTTTCCATCCTCGCACTGCACATATGAAGTTTGCAGTTGAAACAGTGGCATTTGGAGGGGTTTAACGTAGAAACTGGCAGCAATTTTTCAAACACAAGGTCTTCAATTCCACAGAGAAGTAAACAAAAGCAGCTTTTTTTTTCTGGCTGCCGACTGTGGATTTTGTAGACTAAAATAATGACTCTCACTAGCAGAATTCACAAGTTTACCTGGCTAATGCTTAAACTCCTTGAGTCATCTGAGAAGTCCGTCTCCAGCTGACTTTTTAATGTTTACATCTGACACATTTTAAAATGAGAAGTTTTAAATATGTAAAGTTACTCAACGGTTGCATACATGATATAATGTTAACGATAAAAACACTGGTTTGACGGTAAAATACGACACGTATATTAATACGATTGACAATAGAAACACACTCATTAATGTCAGAAAAGGCAGGAAACAGATTAAAGGACTAGTGTGTCGGATTTAGTGGCATCTAGCAGTGAGCTTTGTCTGTTCTGGGCTACTGTACAAATGTGGCAGCCTCCATGGAAGAGGATCTGCGCCCTCTGTAGATATAAACGGCTCATTCTAAGGAAACAAAAACACAACAATTCTTATTTTCAGGTGACTATACACTAATGAAAATATACTTATGAATGTTACATTCCACTTCTGCCATGTTCAGCGAATAGATCCCTGTAAGTCTTGCAGACTTTTAAGCGCAACAGACCTTAAAATGGTCATCCAGCCAGACCAGTCAGACTGGACACTTTGATTATGCACCAGCCCACATCCTTTGCACACCGCTTCAACATGTAGAGAAATGTAAAGCTTGACAGGCCTGCAGCGCCTCGTTATGGTTGCAAATTTGTGATTGGGCTGTTGCTTTTTGGAGGAGGGGCTTAGTGAAGGGTCAATTCTGTAAGTATGGAGGTTTACAGACTTAATAAACCACAAAAAGATCAAAAGAAAGAGAGTGAGAGTAGAGCCTGAACCCTTTTCTCACCAAAACCGTGTTATCTGAACATTTGACCATACGTGTGAATGTATCCAGTGTCTCTGCTGCAGCCATGTTTGTGTCACATACCTCAAAAGGGGGCAGTGGTGCAATGTACGTTCCTCCTGCCACTGGACTCGAACCAGCAGCCCTCCAGTCTCCGCCCCAGTACAAGAAGGGTGGGGAGGAGGAGGAGGCGGCAGGCGAGTGGGGCAGGGTGAAGGACAGGGAGGGGGAGAGGGGCAGCGAGCGGGGCAAGGGGGGCGTGCCGGGCCCTTTCTTGGAGCCTTTTAGCTGCTGCTGCTGATGCTGCTGCTGGCACAAGACGAGGGAGGGGGAAACAGCCAGGGACAGGGGGAAAGGGTGAGGCGGGGTGCCGCTGGCCCGGCGGCCACAGGTGTGTGGCGGGCCCAGGGCGGGAGGAGGGGCGAGGGACAGCGAGAGGGTCGGAGGCAGCGAGCGAGGCCGGGAACAGGGAGGGTTACTCACGGATTGTCGGAAGGGTTGAAGGGGGGCAGTGGGAGGGACCTCCATGCTGGGCTGCTTCCCGGTGGCTATGCTCTTCCGCCGGGCGCGATGATCTAACAGACAGAGAAAAAGAAGAGGTCGACAGGTAAGACACTAACGCACATCACCGGAAAGGGAGACATTAGAGGTAAAATGAGAACAGGACAAAAAAAAAAAGGCGCAGGGAGAGCGAGAGGACGTGGAGAGAGAAAGACGGGGCTGTTGTGGAAATCAACAGCTACGAGAGAGCTGTTATTGACAGTCCGCCTGGAGGAATGAAGGAGGGCAGGAGAGAATATGAGAGCTAGATAGATGTCAAAGGTGAGCGAGGCAGGAATACAATCATGCAGGGTCACACCCGTCCACCAGCCCTGCTGCTGCTCCTACTGCTACACACACACACACACACACACACACAAACTCAAACACACCTTCGTACGAGCAGAGGAAGAAGGTGAGGAATTGGGCGCGAGACTATTGGAGAGATAGATTTTCTGTCTGGACGTCAGATGAGGCGAATGTTAACAGTGTGCATGTTGAGGGGAGGGGAGAAAGGAGGGACCGGGAGATGCATGGATAGAGAGGAGCGAGCATTAAACAAACAAAGCACTTATTGACTTCCGTCAGCGAGTCGGTGCCTAATGCACTGAATTGGTCAGTAAGGGAATAAACTCCTGTCCTACGCTTGATGGATGATGGAGAGAGTGTAAATGTACAGTTAGAAAACACAGGAAACAAAACACAGGAGGTACGGCTGAACTGGCTGTTATGCTTACTCAGAAATTACATACAAAACAGAGTGAAGGCTGAATGCATACATGTGCTGCAGGTAGTGCCTGATTTCAACCTGCATGTCTTTCACTCCCCTGTGCCTGTTGTGAATAAAATGTCAATACTGTATGTCTGTCTCTGCACCAGCATCTTCAAGGCAAATTCCTGTACATGCAGTGGATGATTTAAGTCAGACAGCCACACATGCCCCTCATGTTTCACAGAATTACAAATCTCACTGTATGTCTATAAATCAATAAATGGATTAGCCACAAACTGAATATCTGACTTGCTCGTACAATATGAAATTGCAAAATTGCGAAGCAAATTAGCAGAGGATCTAAGGCCTGCAGGCTGATTCAGGTGGCCCACAAGAGCTTGCAAATAATTATGAATAACTCAGAATGAATCTGTTTCTGATCCATGCACTGAAGGTGTTTAGCCACTAGATGTAAGTATATGCTATATAGCATCTCAATATCATATAGCTAAGTGGCTGTAGCTAGCAAAACGATGTGCCTGTAGACTACACAAAC
Organism: Lutjanus campechanus; assembly: GCA_027495735.1. Classification (NCBI taxonomy): domain Eukaryota; kingdom Metazoa; phylum Chordata; class Actinopteri; order Lutjaniformes; family Lutjanidae; genus Lutjanus; species Lutjanus campechanus. Next base: position 47,984 of record JAJHUR010087180.1, on the reverse strand, counting down.
TTTAATAACCCTTATTGTTATTTTAGCTCTTTTACTTGTACTTTTATATATTTTATTTCAGGGCTCAACGATAAGGGTTGCCTGCTTGCCTGGGTCAAGTAAAATGCCATGACCGGCTAGTAAAAGTAGCAACTATGTTGATTATTAATTAAGTATTTTTTGTGCAAAAATGGCAGAAAATGCTATTTATTGCTATTTAAATCATACTAACCTGAATAACTTGCTGTGGACTGACAAAACAAGACATTTAAAGACACACCTTGTACTCTGAAATGCTGTCATGGACGTTTTTCACTATTTTCAGACATTTTAAAGATGTTGCAGCCCTAGATTAAATAAGACAATTACCCCTAAAAAAAAAATAACCTTGCAAACTTGCACAGGGTAAAGTAAAAGTTGAGTCTGGGCAAGTAAATGTCTTACCCACTTGCCCAAACAGGCAAGTGAAAAAAAAATATATATTTCATTTTTTCACTGACTTCTGCTGTCAGAGGTAGCTATTAATACATTTTTACTTAAACCAATAATTGAAAATATAGATTATAATAAGTAGATATATTTACAGAGTCTTACATTTACTTGGCACTTTGAGGGCAACCATAATGCTGATGTGGCTCAGGATGAAATTGAGTTTGTCATCCCTGATCGAAAGTGTCTGACTCTGACCATCTTTAGAAACATAAAACCCAAATTATTCTCCACTGCCTTTTTTTTTTTTTTTTAATTATGATATGGCTTCTGTTATAGGCTTCTATTAGGCTTGGCTTTAATTTAGTATAGGTGCATATATCTGTCCATATTGGCTTTTGTAAAAACACATATTAAATACCCGGAGCATCATGCAGCCGTCGACCAACATTGCATGACATAACCCTCTCCACTTTTTCTCTTCCATTTTCCTGTCTCTCAACTTTAAAGCCCCTGGAAATTTGGTTTGAATTAGTAAAAGTGCATATATGATATGAGCATCTCATTTAGCATCCACAAAAATCTGTGAAAACACAAAAAAACACTCATAACTATGAGAAAACCTAGTTAGAAAAAAAAAACAGCTCGTTTTGCTGTTTAGACTATTTCTCAAGACCAGCGTAGGCGTGGCGGATCACGTTTGGATTGACATCTCCCTCAGGACTGCTGGCACATGAGCTAAGCAATGTACAGGGTAAGCAGCAAAATGTATTTAAGACCTCGAAAAAGAAAAACAAAAGCCAAGCTAAAAAAAAATCAGTAACGGTTTAAGTGTATTTAGAATATTTTCACAGCTTTACTTTGCCGCCAGACAGCCCTTTACAACAGGGAACTGAAGCCACCGTCTATGCTCTTCTGAAAGCCCAGACTCTTCTGACAAAAACTAATTTTGCCTCATAAAACACAAGAGCTGCTGCACTACAGCTGTCTCTATGTACTATACTAGAACTTGGACTATACTTAACTACATGTAAACAAACCTGTAATCAAATCTTATTCAAACATTTTGTCTAATTTCTCAGAAATTCTTCACCCTAAAAGCAAGACGCTACTGAATGGGAGCAAGGAGACTAAAAAAGATGTAAGGGTCATTACATCACTAATGATCATTCTCCGCTCTGTTTGGTGCCAGACTTTGATCTCAGTTCTATTGAAGCTTATGGGAGATGCAATGTCAATCATGCTATTTGGAGACTAACAGCAAACAAACAAATGCACCCGTTCGGGGGGAAAAAAAAAACCCAGACATCATCTGAAGTGTGTTCTTTCATTTGTTTGGGGCATTTCTTCATCAAAGGTCATACAGTGGAGACAGGTTGGGTTTTAGTGTGCTTCTCCATGCATCTCCCATTAACTTCAATAGAACTGACACCAAAGTCTGGCACCAAGCAGAGCAGAGAGTGATCATTAGTGATGTAATGGTTCTTCTTTTTCAGATCCTTGAATGGGAGCAGGAAGGGGGGGTGTTTGGGTGGGTTTGGAGGGCTTTAAACCTGAAATAACTGTATGGGGGTTTGTGAAGATCTCATATCACACAATGGTCTAAATACTGTTTCTGCTGCTTTTCTATCCAAACACAAAGTAGAGCTGATGAGAACTGTTTTGAAGGTATTTGGTGTGTGATTACCATTTATATGTTCCTTGACGTTTATGTTCCTCTCATCCAGAAAGGTACATAAATGTCTGTTGAGACATTTCACTTTAAACTAGAGATGTTCCTGACTAATTTTCCTGTTGGAAATTTAAATTTGGACTGGCTGATTAGTCTAAATTAAGAAAGCTCAGGAGTGGTAAACAGTGTCATATTGGTTTGCAGAGTGTTAGCAGCATCAACCTGCTCTCCTTGTGGGTTAACGTCCACATGCCCGTGCTGAATTTGGTTATGCATTGCTCCGGACGGGTGGTTGCATGCCAGTTTACTCTGGCACAGCCTACATATAACCTGAATTTCCACTTCATTTATTTATTTATTTATTGACCAACGACGGTGCACATTAATCAGCATTGCAAATGTGCCAGAGTTAGCTAAGACGCTAATGTTAATCTGTAGCCCCTCGGCAGGTTATAACGAATTAGTGCCTGATGTCATAAGTGGAGTGCTTTAACAAGTAATACAAAACAATACAGCATATAAATACACTACCAAAATAACTGTGTAACGAAATAGATATTAGATAGAGATAAAAAAAAACAAGTATGTAAAGGCAGTGCCATGGATGAGGTAGTTTCTTAACTACTGAGTTACACTGTACTTTATTCTTGATGTTGCACTTTAAGGTCTTGCACTCTTTCATGTATTATTAAGTTTCATTGCACATATTGTTTTTATATTTTATCCTTGGTATTCTATTTGTTTTTACCCATCTATTGTTTTCAGGCTTCATTCCTCTTTTCAGCATTATACCTCTCTGTTTACTCATACATTATTGTATGTTTTATCGTTGTGTTTTTATGTGTAAAACACTTTGTAACGCTGGTTTTGATAAGCATTGTTCAAATGAATTCTATTATTACTACGGATCAAAATACTGCCAAACTGTGCTGATTTTTATTTATTGGCTTGCCTTTAGCTTTTGTTTTTACGATCTCAAATGCAATTCTAATGTTTTATTTTAATGTAATTCTCTGCTCCTGTAAAGCACTATGAATTGCCTTGTATCTGAATGGTGCTACATAAATAAACTTGCTTTTCCTTTACAAAATGTCATCTTTATTGGCTAGTGGCGAGTAGCTGTGTAACATCTTACAAGCAACAGTTAACCAGTGTTGTAAATTAATAAAATATGAATAATTAGTTCAACTGATTAGAATTTTTGGTGCTCATTAGCGAGGATAGTGAGGCTTAAAGGACAAGACAAGTAATTGTGCACATTCCTACTTAAACCCATGATTCTGAACCTCATGGTGGCGTAAGAGAAAAATTTAGTCATCGTCTGGGAACCATGTCTGTTCATCTGGTAGATCACACCAGATAAGTGACAGATCTGAAGTCATTGGACCATGCATTTGTGTACAAATTTTCATGGCAGCTTATCAAATAGTGGAGATACTTCAGACACACTGCCCGGTTTGATTCAACCGGGCACGGCTGCGTCGCGTTATGGCTGCAACATGTCTGACAGAGCTGATCGCTGCCATTCTACACAATACTTGTAATTCCACCAGCAGGACTGCAATGCATTCCAGGAACGGCTCTCTGCTCTGCTCCGCCTCAAACACGCGCCGAGTCTATTTTGATGCCGAGTCAGTATGCACAGAGCAGATCAAACGTGCAGGAAGTCAGACACAGAAAAAACATCCAACAATCTGGACAATTTTCAAAATTTTTCAGAGAAAAAAGAAACTATTTAACCGAGTAGAGTATTTATCCGTGTTGGAAGCACAAAAGGCAAGGAAAGAGGAGCAAATCAACTAATTCTGAGCAATTAAACATAATCAGGTGGGCAAAACACTCACACTGCTGAAATGCTGCTGGTGGGACATGCGGCCACGTAGAGGACGGATCAAAGCTGTGCTAAGTGGAATCAATGGGTGACATCGAAATCCCTACAGCCATACAGCTGGCAGGGATAGAAAAGGAGTATAAACACAATTCTAGCTTCGACGGGGTTTATACACCCACAGTGAACATGTACAGTTATGGAGGAGAAGTCAATAACGTGTTGCACGTCACCAGATGTAGACGAAACAATCCCTTGTCTACTGAAGCCAGGGTGACCACCTATATAGAAGCCCTGCTTAGATAATCATTTAAATCATCTCCAAAATACAACAGAATATCAAAGACTGCTTTACATCTCTGCACATTCTCTCTTTACCCTGTCTGCTTTTCATGTGTCCCTTGTTCTTTTCTTCTTCATTTTTTTCACTGCATTGGCACTATCGAAGAGAAATCTACAGCAACGATAACCCTCGTGAAAAATATAAGTTGGTTGCATTTGTTCGTCTGTTCTTATTTCTTTCCAGCATTGCAGCCTATCTCACCCCGGCTCTTCATGTTGATCATGCTGTCTGTCTCTGCTTTTTCCTTTTCTCTCTCTCTCTCTCAGCCTCTTCTGTCACAGTCACACTAATACTCAGACACACACACACACAGACACACACCTCTTCTCTCCCACGCAGCTATTTTACATAATTCAAATAGTGCATTTATCCCTCTACCTCTCTTCAGCCCCTGATCTCACTCTTCTCTCTCTCTCATTTTCTTTCTCCTCCTTGTACCCTCTTCTTGTTTTCATACCGTCCTCTCCTTCCCTCCCTTTGGCATCTAGAACCCTCCATTTTCTCCATATTACCTTTATCTGTATTCCTCTTTTATTCTCATCGCCCCTGTCCTTTCGCTTTCTTTCATTTACCTGTCCAAATGGCTATCTTTTCACCACAAACCTGCCCGTCTTTCTGTCTGCAACACTAACATTTTCTTCAACCCACGCAATGAGGGAAAAAGATGACCACAAAGGTGTTTGTCGCGGAGACAAGATATCAAACCACGCCGGTGCCTTTTTGCCCAAATCAACAGCTTCAAAACTACCATATCAAACTTCTGTAGGCTGGATGAGTGACTGGTGGAGGAGCCTTCAAAATTAAATCTTAGAGCATGAAAAGTTTACTGATATAACCCAACACCTAGCGCCATTAAAAGGTGCCAAGGCTATGTTTGACAGTTGATTGTTGTTGAATAAAAAGTTAATTTTGGTCTCCTGGAAATTGCATTTTGTAACAGGGTTACACAATGGCTAACTTTGTCATTTGAAAGAATTAAAACCTACCCTTAGTGGAAGATTGACAGAAAATTAAATCAAATGATACTGTTTGGTACCTGGAACATTTTCAAGAATTTTAAGTCACTGATTGGCCATATTGTTCCAGGAACAGTTTAGATAGTGACTGACGTTTCCATTCATGAATCTTAAAAGCTTTCTTCAAAAATTCCTTATTCAACTCGCGTGGCTGCCATGACTTGCACACAGAAGTACCCAGAGTTTCTTAGGTGTTTGTTACTCTGCAGGAAGTGTTAATTAACAATAACTGTCATGGGTGATGCCCTGTACGGCTGGAGGTTATACCATCATTATGTATGCATCATAACTGCAGCCATCTCAATTAAAAGGCCTCAGAACAGTGATATCATGATCCACTTCAGAATATATCGTTTCCCAAACTAATTAGTTTCTCCTGGAGGAGCAGATTGTGTCAAGGAGAGAATGGTGATTTAGGACTCAACCGACATCAGTCTTATGATTAAAAAGAACAAAAGTTTGGGCCATTTATGTGAGTTAGGCTGTAGATGGTAAGATCAGAAAAACAAGCAGTCCGTGAATTGCTAAGTTTGTGTACTAGCCAAACCCTTAGGGTTAAAAAACGGTGCCAATTTGGAGTCGTAAGATTCAGAGAGAGCACGTGTTTTATTACATCCTCCAGTGGAGGGTTTCATTGGGGCTTGGGTCTTGATTTTTGTTGGAAATCGACCAAGTCTTTGTCTTCTTTTCCCCAAAAGTACGGAGTGTACAATGTAAAAGACCTAGTTTTCTATGCTTGAAAGTTTACGTGCGTTGTGATGTGACAACTCACTAAAACGACCCCCTAAACACTGATGATTCGAATCACAGACCCGTTTTATTGACTGCTCTGTTTTATACTGACTGTTGACTCCTCGCTCCTCTTAACCAGTTGTTAGGGGCCACAAGTAAAACTGACACACGAAAGTTTGATCTCATGTTGGACTGGAGCATCTGCAGATTAAGTCCATACCCAAAATGTTATGATCTAGTAAAATTGTTCTTATCGCTGCTGTCATCTTGGCTGTAGAGGTTTTAGGCTAGTAAGCGAGCAAATCTAGTTGCTAGGGAGGGCAGCAAGACTCATTTCTTTTTGTCACCTCAATGCTAAGTGCTCACAAAGTCAGCCAAACTGCCTAAAAACTCCACTTTCTCTAGCGCTGTCCATTGTGATTGAATCTTTGGCTGACAGCTTGTCAACACCAACACCTTGTGGTGCACAAGGTTTTTATAAACAAATGATCAGGACGCTACTTTTCATTCCTTTGCCAAACCGGAGATTTAATGTTTTACCATTATGGACGATGATTGTGACACATGAGTCTTGTATGTAAAACCTTACATGTAAGTTGTTTTAGCGGTTTAGTGTGAAGTGGCTGCTCTGCAGGTGCGCCGGGCTGTGGTGTTACTGAGCGGTCAGGGATAATGTAATTCATATAATCACAGAAAAACACAACAGTGATAACGCTGAGTATTCACAAAAACAAAGAAAAGCTGGAGTCACAAGATAGAAATGAAATAATTTACATGGGACATAAAGTCGTATTGAAGATATACAGATGTAATGCTGTGACAAACAGCTGGATAAATTAATTAGATGGTTTTATGGAAAGCACAGTACGCTGTTAAATTATCAAGTGATCTGTTAACAGCAAAACAATATTCTATGAAGATTACTGTTCACAGGTCATAAACTGTCTGACTAAGCATTATTTTTACAGAGCCACTTGCAGCAGTTTGTGTTCACATTGTATTTCATTCAGAAATTGCTGAGCAAGAATCCCCTGCACCGTGTAAGCATTTACTTTCTTAATCTCCAAAGAGACTCTGAAGCAGTTTGGGATTTAAATGCAGTTTGACCTCCAAAACATTGTATTTCCAGACTTTCCCGGTGAGAACACCCTGTCTGCTTCTATTCAGTTTCCTCTGTATTCACCCATACACTGGGTAGACATTTGACTGGGGCATACTAATCCCTTCTCTTACAATTTATAGGCTTGACCACAGGGGCCAGATTACTGTAGACTTACAGTACACAGTACACAAATCATGGACCTAATTTAAAGAATTATAGGTCTGCAACACAATGTCTTACTGAGAGCACAATATGCTCCTCTGTGTTATGCACAGCTGCACTGGGAGCCAATGTATAAGGCTGAATACTCCATCTTATATTTAAATTACCAGTATGTAGGATTTAGAGGCACCTACAGGTGAGCTTGCAGATTGCAAACACCTCATCTCACCTTCCCCTTCCAAGTGTGGAGAACCTACAGTGGCAGCAAAACCAGTACAGACACATTGGGGCTTTAACCTTCCTGCACTAATACTGCAGGCAATTATTTGCATGTAGTGCAAACATGTAATTAAAAACATGTATCAAAATATATACATCTGTAACTGTGCAACAAAGCAATCTGTTAAAAGTATATCAATGACTGATCTATGTACTGGCTTGCTGAAATGTGCCAGAACGAGCCAAAAGTTGAGCAGTGTAGTTCGGGGGACATTACAGTCCACAGAAGTAGCTGTAGATTGAGCACTCCTCGCCTTCACTTTCCAGGGTAAAATCATTCCAGTGTGTCAACTCGTCCCATCTGCAATGCGTACACGGGCAGCTGTGGACACCATGGACGCATAAATGGTTCTGAGATGGAGGCACTGTAGCTGCCTGGAGAAAGAGAGGCCTTGCCAGGATGTTACCTACTTGTTTCTGCTTAGAATCAGCGAATTTGCAGCTCAAAGCAACAAAATAAAATTCAGTCTCTGGATTTTGTTTGATATCTTGTGTTGGCAAAACACATTTCTGTGTTCGGTAAGCATAGTTAGCACAAATTCAGTTGGAGGGTTTACCTGGCTTGTTTACTGTATTACATGAATGCAGCTATCACCCTGAATGGCTGCAGCTTCAGTGCGAGCTAGACACGCTGCACTGGCCTCAGAGTCATTCTCTACAGCTGCCTCCATCGGCCAGCGGGTTTGGAAGGAGGAGGAGGAGGCACATGCTGCCCCCATTTTCTGTTGGCCCCAACCCTCACCCCTGTCCTAGCGAAGCTCTAAAATAAATTGATTAGCTTAAAAGCTCCAAAAAAGCTCTTTAGGGCAGCCCTAATGTATGCTATATCTCCTGCACAGAGATTTGTTGGCAGTGACTACATGTACCAGGATGCATTGTACGTGAGCTTCTGAAACCCACGCCCATGTTGCCGTGTATCACCACCCTTGCTATAGGTATTACTTTGTTGACCAAAACATAGTGTTAGGAGTCAAAATACTGCTCAGTCACACCCCCTTGGCTACCCAGAGGCAGAAACTAGAAATCCAAGCTGAAACAGTCTGTAGTTCTTCCTGAAAGTTGGGGTGTGCTATTCTAATCCAATACAGTTTTAATCAAATGCTGCAAATATCTCCTTATGGTCCTCTAGCTCCATGTTCTGTCTGTCCGCTAAAAAAAACCCCCAATGTTCCTACACAGCCCTGGATCTGTAAACGGGATATAAACAAAGTGTCTTGTGTTATAAAGTGTTATTGGTGCTCGTGCACAGGACAGGGGGAGGAGGAGCGAAGATGAGGGAAGCGAGACTGACTGTAAACTGGCTGGCGTGTTCGTGGTATTGCAGCGAAAAATTCCCAACAGGCCCAAAAGCATTTTCTCCTGTAGGCCACCATTATATAAGAGACGTCTGTAAAACTTTTGACAGGACACCTCAAACTACAAACAAGATCAGTTATGACTCTTTTTGTTATGAGTTTTTGATACATGGAGTTTATGTTTGGAAAACTTTTCTCGAGCCAAAAAAAAGTAATTTAAAAATCAGTGACATCATCACAATGTTAACTCTATGCGAATGAGCGCCATTGTTGCATACACTATCTAGTTCCTTATAATATTATCCAGCTTTTTTAGTCACTGTAGCATGCACTGAGAAATTCTTTGCTTTCAATTGACTACATTTACCATGAAAACTGTCTGGAAATTCACATGAAAAGTGCAAAAATGTTCCCTTTAAGTTGCCTCCTGTTCCTTTTAAAGAATAGTCTTTTTGCCTTTATAAGACAGTTGTAAGTAGATGACACGGTGACTTGCAAAAAGCCTTTGGACAAGATTTGAACCCAGAGTAAGGCAGTTACACGGGTTTGGATAGCTCCTATATTTTGAACGTGCACCTGGATTTAGTCCACATGCTGCATTATCTATTATTTGGTGAGAGTAGGCGCCGAGAGCAGATTCCTCATTTTGGAAAATGGTGCTCTTCAACTTGAATACAGACCAAATTTCACTTCTCAAACATAATACACCGTACCTGCTGCTCCTTTTTACACTTAACATGCACAGAGTGGAGGAGTGTGGGCGGGCAGCATGTGCAAAGACTCATTCAGAATCAGTGTATAAATCATCTGATCCACAGTCTTTATGGAAGGATGTGAGATGGGTGGAGTTAGCACGGGCTACTGAGCAGAGACATGGCGAGACAGAAAGAAATGGTATGTCTTTTTTGTCTTTTTTTGACACCTACATTCTCCCTTTAATGATTGTCTAATTTAACCGAAGCCATTAAACACTCCTTTTATTAAAGTGTTAACAAAAGCATCAGTCTGGAAAGGGAAAAAAAAAGTCTCCTTTTAAATCTATTTCTCACTCACTCTCTTTTTGATACCAACCCATGCTCTGTGTTTCGTTGCCATAGCAACATTTTTTTTCTGAAGTACCTTACATTTTAGTTTCAAACATGCTATACAACAAAGCTCTGAATAGAGAGGGACCTCGGGTATTTGTGCACACATTAAGCTATTGCACTGTATGGGCTGTAACCACGCATCCACGCACGCTCACAAACACCCAGCAAAGGAATGTGTTGAGCCGCCGCAAAGACTTGATAGATCGCAGTAAATCATTTAAAAGCTTCATTAGTCCTGGGACCACTGCTGATGACTGACATGATGTGCTAACGGAAAGTGTGAAGACGTTTGTTTTGATTCGCTCGCTCTACCTGTTTTAAAATGCAATTATGTAACGATTGTTTAGAGATGATGTAAAGGCTTGAAAAGCAGATCTGAAGCTGCAGCCGGGCTGAGGCATCGTCTTGTCATGGGAGGTTGTGATTCAGTCTGGCTGGGGTCACGCAGCAGGTAGACGTGCCTGTCTCTTTAATTTAGCTGTTTAATAAATCATGCGCGTGCAGAAATAACATTGTTCAAGTTGCTCATTTTTACTTTGACTGCCGAAATATTACGCTGACTTCTAGAAAAGACGGCCAGATGCGTGCCAATTAAGAATTTAATCCATGATGACAAAGACACAAAAAAAAAAGGTGTTAAATCATGTGGAATAAAGAACACGGGTCAGATCACTTTCATCACAACTGAGGCGCAATTCACAGTGAAGCAGTGACTGACATTTTTCAGCATTTTCTGACATTTTATAGACCAAACACTTACTTGCGAAAATGACTATTAATCTAGTTTAATCTACAATGAAAATAATAATTAGTTGCAGCTCTAAATCTGTAACTAAAGCTGTCAAATAAATGTAGTGGGCGCTAGAAGTATAAATACTCAAAGTAAAGTACAAGTACCTGAATACCACTGGTGCTGATCACCCAGAATTTAGCCCAACCAGCAGTTCAATTCATTCCATGTTTGACAATTAGTGTTTTAAAAATTAATATCTTATTATACACAGCCGCTTAATGTGGACAGTAGCAAATGGGCTGAAACACTAAATGACACCAGTGTTCTCCTTTAACCTGAAATGAACCCAAAGGCGTCCAGCAGCAGAGCAAATGTATCCACTGAAGATAAAGTTCCCCCCTTCTCTCTATTACCTCCCTTTATTGTGGTTTATAGTTGCAGCACTACATAGAGCTAGGGGGGGAAAAAGAAGCTATTTGTATGGTTTTGCTCCGCAGCCAATCACAAGCATTCTTCAATTTAATGTAATGTGTGATTGGCCGATTACCGGAGCAGCTACAACTCATACAGTCTGTTCAGCATACCAAGATACCACCAAAACATTTGATAATATAGCTATATTACACGCCTGTGGCCTGTGTCTGGCAAAAATAAATGCATAAAATGCAGAAGGATTATTTCAGGAATGCTTCTATTCTAGGTATCGAATTATATTGAAACAAAGGTATCAAATGAAGTACTCTACTGGTACTGGTATTGCATGATACTCAGCCCTAATGGTATCTGATCATCATTTTTGCATTTATACTTGGTATTATTAGAGGTTCTTATCATCTTGACTCTAGAACTAGTCAACACATATGGTGCCTCCCAGGTCAAGGGAAGGGTTGGAGTCTGTTGTGTTTTGTGAGGTTGCTTGAGATGGCAGGAGGAGGCACAGTTAGGTGACCTTTCAACTTGTTGGGTTTATTTTTGTGCTAAAGACTAACTCTAGTTCTTGCAAACCTCTGGACATGATGTAGCTATGTGCTTATTTGTGTACAGATCAAAGAGGTGATATCCGATCACAAGTGGTCACTTGCGATGCATGTGGATACACTGTCCAACTGGTGTACTTAGAGTTGTCCACTTGTGATCAAATCTCCGAAGATGCATGCTAATACCAGGTGTGAAAAGGCTTCAAGAAGTTTAACTTTTCCCATTGCAGGGTGTAGTTAAAGGTCCAACAAAGCACACTTTTTACTACATCCAACAGTAAGAAGTGTGGCCTTGGTTGAATGAAACTTTCAACCAGAGAGAGCAGTCAAGCACTGCTTTTTAAACTGGAGTTAAATTACTGTTAAATAATGTGACCCAACTGTCCAACTGCAATGTCCTCTGTGTGCATTTACACCTTACATTGACATGGTTATAGTTACATATGGGTTGACATTTTGGAGATTTGGATTTTGGATATGGAATTTGCTTCCTTGTCGAGATCTAGATGAAAACATCCTTACCATACTGTTGGCTAAATTCAAAACTGGAGCCAGTCCTAATTAGCTTAGCTTAGCATTGAGACAACAGCGAGGGGAAACTGCTTGCCTGGCTCTTTCCAAAGTTCAAAAATGCACCTGCAAACACCTATAATCCTCACTAATTAACACATTTTAACTAACAGAAATGTAAAAATGATCGTGAGTGGGTTTTACAGTGAGTTACTTCAAAATCATCTTGCAGAGACTCTGAATGTAGTTAACACTTGCTTTTGGGATTGACCTTGCTTGAGAACTGCCTTTGCTGTTCTCACTAGACCACATAGAGCACTAACATTACTAAATGAAGGCAGGTGCTGCCATCCTTGCTTCATTTTTCCAAACAACAGCCCAAAAACCAAAAATAATCCATTTTGAATGATACAAAAGAGAGAGAGAGAGGCAGAAAATCCTCATTTAAGACGCTGTAACAGCACATGTTTTTAATTTTTGCTTAATAAATGATTGACTGATCATCAAAATTGTTTTTCTGTCAGTCGACTAATTGGTTTTCTGGTGAATTATTCCAACATTTGATCAGCATGGATACACAGAGAACAAAACCTTACATTTCACATGAAGTACAGTATTGTACAGTACGGGCACATGTGTTCACGTGTGCAAACAACCAGTTAGTGTGTTCACATGTTTGTGTGTATAGCCATGTGCTAGGCAACATGTGAAATGCTGCGCTTGCTCATTGTGAATGTAAATCTGATGTCAAGCTGAAAGCTGAAGAGGGAATGTGTGGGTGGCAAACGCTTCCAGCTTAGACCCTCTGAGAGAACTGAGAGAGAGACAGAGTTAAAAGAGTGGGAGGGAGGGATGTAGACACACATGAGTAAGAGGTTGGTTAAAAAAACAGAAAAGGAACAGTTTGTGTGGAGGGAGGGTGGTGGGTAAGTGTTCGTGTAGGAGTAGGAGGGACAGCGCAAGAGCAAGACTGTATGGAGTGAAGACAGGGCGACGGAAAGAGGGAGCTAGATGGAGAAAAAATGAAAAAAGGAAGAGAGAAATGGAGGAAATGCATCTGAGGGAGGGAGAAGGGGGAGTTGCACTGAAGAAGGGGGAGTTGGATGGAGAGAGGGAGGGAGCACAAGAGCCAGAGATGGAGGCTGGAGAGGGAGTGGGTGTCTTAATAGCGCTGAAACGCTCAGGGCTTTTTGTATGTTTGCCTTTGTTATGATAGAACGCTGGTTAGCTCCCTGTTTGCTTTTGATCCATGAACTGTGACTACAAATGTAAGGCCGTCTCTCCTGTGTTTAAAGCACAATGCAGCGACTACATCAGGCCCTCTCATTACATAATTTAATGTATAAATGCTGTCATCTAGAGCCCAGCAGGTGAAGCGAGGCGCTGGCGCTGAGAGGGGTTTGGGGTTTCATCCCCAACAGAAGCCGCACGCTGCTACATTTTTCAGGAATAACATTTTTTGGAAACATTTATCTGGACTTGCATTGGTCACTCCCTGAGCTGATAAAGCTCTGCAGTGGCTGTTCAAGCTGCTCCAAAAAGAGCTAAATGTGTGTGGTTGCTGAGAAATGCCGCTACAGAGCTGATTTTTACTGTGCAGTGTTTCAATCCGTCATACAGCAGCAGCAGCAGCATTTATCTGCAAGGCTTGACCTCTCAGTCAAAGTCCATTCTGCAGTCTGACCAATTACCGATGGACAGCGTGCAAACAGCTACAGTATGTTTCCATGAATAATGTATGTGATTTGTAGAGTCCATGAGTTAACTATGTCAGGATCCATTTGCTGAGCAGCCATATTACTAAATATGAAGAGACTTTAAGGTGATATATATAAATACAGCTGCAGCTAACAAATTATTTTCATTATTTTGAATGATCAAAATAATCTTCAATCTTCAATCTTCATTTTTTGTTTTGCTTGATTTGTCCGATCGAGATATTCAATTTAGAATCACATAAAACAGAAATAAACACAAGATCCTCACACTTGAGAAGCTTGAAACAGCAAATATTTGGCGTTTTTGCCTGACATATGACCCGTGCACACTACTGAAGTTCGGTTTACTCATCATGACGAGCACTACTACTCGGTTGCATAATGTCTTCTGTGGAGACTTCAGATTTTTTAACAGAAAGCCTGTGTTACAAACTGGAAGTGTGGAGATTGAAAGATGTGGGTGTCTGTCAGGCGAGGGAGGGAGCGTCTAAAGAAATACGCCATCAAGCTGCATTATGGGAAATGTAGGATGCAGAGTTTTTTTGGCCATGACTCATAGTGAGCCAAAATGTAATTTGAATTTACAGGTTCTGTTCCAGACAAATAAAAACTTAAAACTAACTAAAAATCCAGCCCTGAAACAACCTTTCTCAACAGATGTGTATTCTGTGTGTCTGGGTAAAGGCTCTAATTAAAAGAAACACTGTTCTAGGGTGGTTTATTCAATATTTTTCATTTTAGCTGCATTTATCCAACATAATTTCCCATAGGTCCTTTACCTGAGGTTCTCAAAGTGCGGTCCACACCCCAATGGCCACCCTCAGAAACATTTTGTGCAGCCCCTGAACATCACTTGAAATGCATGCACTGTATTTTAATCATTCAATTTCAGTACTTTCACTTTCAATGGCCTTCACTACTTGGCCACTGTCAGGTTAGGAATGACAACTTGAAGAAAGCTACTGGTTGCATGGCAACAAGTGGCACCCCATGACTGTCACAGAGATTAGTTCTGACATCAATGTTAGTGCTGTATTTGTGTGGACAAGTCTGCAGTTGTCCACACAAAGACAGCAAAGTGAGATGGAAAAGCCACCCCGGGAAAAATGTTCAATGGCTGAGGAGAAAAAAAAAAAGATCAACTCTTACTTCATCTCACCTCGGGGGACAGATAAAGTGATCTGACTTATCTGTAAAAAGGTTAATTCTGAGGTCAAAGAATTTAATGTTAAACACCGTCATGAGACCAATCACAAATTCAATGAAGTTGATTAGTTTTTCTGTGCAGCCCTCCAGCTCGTTCTTATTCCTAAGTTGCCAAGTACAGTTTTTTTTTAACGCCCCTTCTGTGAGTCGAACAGACACACAAAGTGCCTGTTAGTGGCTGTATGAGATGCACCAGGCTTTCTACTTAGTATAAAGAGCAAGAAAGTCTACATCTGGAGGAGGTGGGGACTTTCACCCAGGAACCCTGGGTTTGTGTCCCATTTGAAATCAAAACAGTCCTTTCCTAAACCTAACAAAGTAGTTTTGGTGACTAAACCCACCCAAACTGCTTGTGTTTCACAGCTGTTTCACACAACAACTCGATAAAAAAAGGGTCAAGCTGAGGGGCCACGGCTATTCTGACATGTCTTTAATGACAGCAGGGCAGACAGGACTGAACAGTGCAGACGTTAACAGCTCTTTACAGAGAGATTACAGCTAAAAAGTTGAGAAAAAAAATCCACTACCAGGGCGTGATGATGAATTTTTTTGGACACGGACAAAACTAAGTTGTGATGATGTAATTGCACTGACTAATGTACTACTTTCAATTCACAGAGAATTCGACCTGTTGGCAGCTACAGTATTAGGGTTGGGCGATTGGATGAATCTACGGACTTTTGGGGGCGATTTTTTTGGAGCAATATTTATCATTTTATTTTGCTAATGTAATGGTCTGCAACGTGAGAGCTGCTGCTCCATGACGCACTCTCATCCAGTGGCACAGTGCACGCCCACTCAGCTGGAGAGGGAAGCAGTCTGTAGAGCCAGAATCTTTTAACATCTAACGCGGTGAATTAAAGGGTTGTTTCAACCAAACCACTGTTGGAACAGTTGAGAGGGAGACTAACAAAGACAGTTGTGGCGAGTTTTAGATGTTTTCTGTCGAGTCTGAATGAATGAACAAGAATTCAGAAGGAGTACGGTTGTATTTTTCTCCGTAATAAGGAAAACAGGCGCAAGAATGTTTCATTTCTTGACACTTTTGGGAGTTTAGTTTGTGTACTGGTTAAGGTGAACGTATGGAGTGCACGTAATATAGTGAATTGGCACTCGCACACATCTCCCAGCTGAGACTTGGGAGGACGGGTGGAGGCGGGGACCAAAACATCTCCAATTCTCCAATCGTCAATCGTTGGTGGCCAGATCGTGGCTAGTTGGATAATTTCTTTCTTTTTTTTAAGTTATATTTTTGGGCTTTTTGGGCCTTTATTTGACAGAACAGCTGGAGATTGACAGGAAAGGGGGGTGAAGAGAGAGGGGATAACACGCAGTAAAGAGCTGCAGGTGGGAGTCGAACCAGCGGCCACTGCAGAGGACCAACAACCTCCATACATGGGGCGGATGCTCTACCAACTGAGCTAAACCTCCGCCCCAGTTGAATAATTTCAAAATATTTTATGTAGGTCACATAGAGAGACATAAATATTAAACCGAGACTGTCTGAGACCAGTTTAAAATTCCTTGTAGTAGCTTTAAATGAATGAATCTGAAAACTTTTCACAGACCCCCTTTGCAGGCTGCCATGGACCCCAATTTGAGGAACACTGCTCTATACTAGACATAAATGTCAGGATATCTCTGCATCTGCTGCTTCAGTTTTGACCATTCTTTATTAATGGAGCACCCTTTTCAATGACTCATCAAGTGTTGCTGATAACTGACTTTCTGTCTATAAACTAATCATTTCAGCGCCACACATACAGTAAATATACAAACTGTCCTGCAAACTGGACTGACTAGAAAAACCACAGACGGGTCTAAAATAGAAATAAACTCATTGTTACATAAATAAGTCAAATCATCTCTAGTGTGAATGTTACACAACAGCTGAAAGTCCAGCACATGCTGCAATAATACTCAAATGTACAGTTTAATA
>JAJHUR010087180.1:0-30956 GCA_027495735.1 Lutjanus campechanus | reverse complement strand
TTTCACCCAGGAACCCTGGGTTTGTGTCCCATTTGAAATCAAAACAGTCCTTTCCTAAACCTAACAAAGTAGTTTTGGTGACTAAACCCACCCAAACTGCTTGTGTTTCACAGCTGTTTCACACAACAACTCGATAAAAAAGGGTCAAGCTGAGGGGCCACGGCTATTCCGACATGTCTTTAATGACAGCAGGGCAGACAGGACTGAACAGTGCAGACGTTAACAGCTCTTTACAGAGAGATTACAGCTAAAAAGTTGAGAAAAAAAATCCACTACAGGGGAGTGATGATGAATTTTTTTGGACACGGACAAAACTAAGTTGTGATGATGTAATTGCACTGACTAATGTACTACTTTCAATTCATAGAGAATTCGACCTGTTGGCAGCCATTAGGGTTGGGCGATTGGATGAATCTACGGACTTTTGGGGGCGATTTTTTTGGAGCAATATTT
This sequence comes from Lutjanus campechanus, assembly GCA_027495735.1. Taxonomy (NCBI): domain Eukaryota; kingdom Metazoa; phylum Chordata; class Actinopteri; order Lutjaniformes; family Lutjanidae; genus Lutjanus; species Lutjanus campechanus. The sequence continues at coordinate 30,503 of JAJHUR010087180.1, read as the reverse complement.
ATCATTTTATTTTGCTAATGTAATGGTCTGCAACGTGAGAGCTGCTGCTCCATGACGCACTCTCATCCAGTGGCACAGTGCACGCCCACTCAGCTGGAGAGGGAAGCAGTCTGTAGAGCCAGAATCTTTAAACATCTAACGCGGTGAATTAAAGGGTTGTTTCGACCAAACCACTGTTGGAACAGTGGAGAGGGAGACTAACAAAGACAGTTGTGGCGAGTTTTAGATGTTTTCTGTCGAGTCTGAATGAATGAACAAGAATTCAGAAGGAGTACGGTTGTATTTTTCTCTGTGATAAGGAAAACAGGTGCAGGAATGTTTCATTTCTTGACACTTTTGGGAGTTTAGTTTGTGTACTGGTTATAGTGAACGTATGGAGTGCACGTAATACAGTGAATTGCCACTCGCACACATCTCCCAGCTGAGACTTGGGAGGACGGGTGGAGGCAGGGACCAATACCTCTCTAATTGCCAGTTGGTGGCCAGATCGTGGCTAGTTGGATAATTTCAAAATATTTTATGTAGGTCACATAGAGAGACATAAATATTAAACCGAGACTGTCTGAGACCAGTTTAAAATTCCTTGTAGTAGCTTTAAATGAATGAATCTGAAAACTTTTCACAGACCCCCTTTGCAGGCTGCCATGGACCCCAATTTGAGGAAAACTGCTCTATACTAGACATAAATGTCAGGATATCTCTGCATCTGCTGCTTCAGTTTTGACCATTCTTTATTAATGGAGCACCCTTTTCAATGACTCATCAAGTGTTGCTGATAACTGACTTTCTGTCTATAAACTAATCATTTCAGCGCCACACATACAGTAAATATACAAACTGTCCTGCAAACTGGACTGACTAGAAAAACCACAGACGGGTCTAAAATAGAAATAAACTCATTGTTACATAAATAAGTCAAATCATCTCTAGTGTGAATGTTACACAACAGCTGAAAGTCCAGCACATGCTGCAATAATACTCAAATGTACAGTTTAATACCAGTCACTGTAACTGAAAAAAAAAATAAAAATCACAGTGAGAAAGAAGCAGCAGCCAACAGTCCAGTCATGATGCAGTTTGACTGCTGATCACAAGTTTCTCTACTCTACATGAACAGTTGGAGCCAAGTTGGCAGAAAACCAAAATTCTGGACAATCCTTTGTATTCTCAAAGCAGATTTTGCCTGGGAAAATGTTTTTTGATTTTTTAGAATCCACAAGCTCCACGAGTGGAAAACAAGTTATTTATTTTTTCTGCCTTTGCTGTTTCTGGTTAGTATTTGGATGATTCTAAATCTGTCCTAGGTAGATTTTTATAAGATGACATTTTGTTTGAATCAGTCAGAAGTAATTCTCATGATGGGTTAAGAGAAATGAGTAAGATAATGTCAGAATCTTGGTAATATTGACAGTGCCATTTCCCTGCTATTTGCTGTCAACGTTAATGTTGTGTCTTGGGCATCCGAGGTAAACTAGGAGAGCTTCATTCTGAGCTGTCAATCAGCTGCCTGCCGATTGTTTTTCGCCTCAGTGGGAAGTGGAAGGAAGGGCGGCTGTCTTTTTTTTTTTTTTTTTTTTGCTTCTCTGAAAATGCACCTACTGCAGCTTTAATGCAAAGAAAATAAAGCTCTAATTTTGGATCGGGCTTCTGTTTCACGCTGGGAATTATTTGATTTTCAGAGCAAAGAGGAAAGAGTACAGTCTGCTCTGATTTACCGGGCAAATGCTTGTCATATTACATTATTTACTATACATGAAGTCTTTTATTGAGCTTTGGGAAAGATTGTTTAAAGGGGTAGCTCAGGCTTTTGATGTGGGGTTGTATGAGGTACTTACACAGTCCGGGTTTCACCTACAGATGGCAGTCGACACGCCCCCAGTTTGGAGACATGAGAAGTGTACGTTATATCTATAATATTTTTGCTGCTTCTCCTTGCTTCAGACAGCCTTTTCTGATGAGAAACTGCAGTTATAAAAGCCAAATATTGCTCTCTCCAAACCAACCAAACTCCAAAGACAAAATCAGTGATTTTACATCATAGAACACGGGAGTTGTTTGCCTGCCGCTGCATCGATCTGTTGGTTTGTTTGTGTTATTGTCTGACTCCTGTGAATCCAAACTATCCTTTAAAACACAAAAGCCACACAATAGCACAAACAAACTAATAGATCGAGGCAGCGGTAGATCAGCAACACACATTTTCTGTGAAGTAAAATGACTGATTTGACCTATGGAGTTTGGTTGGTTTGGAAAGAATGATATTTGGCTCATTTTATGGCAGTTTTCTGCCAGAAAAGGCTGTCTGACAGCAAGGTAAAGCAGTGAAAATATTCTAAATATCCATACGCTTTAACTAAAATGAACTTTTTTAGGTGAATGTTTGTCAAGTAGCTAAAACATGTTTTGTTGCTGACTCTGTCCACAATAGTACATAAATTAATTTCAGTGCTGGTGTCCCTCTCTGCTTCTCCTAACTGGGGGCGTGTCGACTACCATCTACTGTAGGTAATACGTCATACAGCCCCACTTAAAATAACCCAAACTATCCCTTTAATGCTCAGACAAAATCGACTGAACTGTCCAGCATTAAAGGAGCCACATAAATACTGTTTTAGGCAGCGTTTTTTTTGCTTGATTATCACACTGCAAGTGAGGAAACAGCAGATGGGGATGCAGTGGACTATTTGCGCTCTTGAGCTTCTCGACAAACCCACAGAAACACACAGAGAAAAGTGATGTCATCGTACGAGAGATGGGTGCAAATTAGGTGAAGATGAGCGGTACATTTACAGTACACATGTACTTGGACACTGCAAAATTAGATGCCGGACATTGGTGGAATTGATTCGCCCACTCAGAAAACTGGCTGACTGACTGTACTGACTGCTGGTATGAAAGGCACACTCAGTCTCAGCTTCAAAAGCACAATCTGTGCAATGTACAATTTTTCGACTAGGTTTTTTTGGAATAAAAACATATGCCTGCGTCAGACGATATGGGGTGGATTCACATATGGATTTAAGGGAACAAAAGTCGGATAAGAAGACAAATATGTCCTACCTAGATCAGGTGGGGCTTGTTGTGCTTTGTGTCCAGACTCCTAGAGACAGTGTCTCTGGGTTTCCAGTCTCTGTGACCCCCACAGTAAGTTGATGCCAGCTAAGAGTGGAGATGCCTTCACTGACTTCAGCCTGTATTCCACTGAGTCTCTGTGTCTGTTTGAAACTGCAGCAGCTCCGTAGTTTGTGTTACATTCCACCGAGCATCGACACTTGTTCTGAATCGATACTCCAAAAGCACACAGTGATATTAACGTCTATAAATAACTGAGCGTGTTGGTGTATCTGCAAACGGCACCTGCCAACAAGTGTCATGACACACATGTGTGTTTGTCTGACTGTCTGATTAGCAGGTGACCATCCTCTGGAGGGGTTTATAAGGCCGTGTTCAAGTTCCACACAGAGAAGTATTGCTCAGATAGTCAGCGCTCAAATTAGCCTAGAAAAAAAAAAAGGAATCAAGAGGACTTTAACTAAAGCAAAGCCAGAGAAATCGATGCCATTACAAAAGCCCAATACAGCCAAACACTTCCATGTTGCAAATGGATGAATGCTGGCCCTTAAATCAATCCTTGACCTTTAAATATTTCATGGACAAATAGGTATATGAATAAATGATAAATTGCCAGCCTCCACTATCAAGGCACCTGGAAACAGGGCTCCTTCAAGCTATCTGAATATATCTTAGAGCAAGTGAATTCTCAAGGTGTTATAGAAAAAGAACTCTAGTGGTACAATCTGTACAAATATCACAGAAATCTATAAACTGTTTATTTATATATATTGTAAAGAAATATTATAGCCTAGGATATTTAAGAGTACCAATAAATATAAAGACTACCATAAAAATACCATCAAGTGCAATATGGTGACCATAAACTCACTACTGAGCACCACAGACACACTATAAGTTCCTATATAGAGATTACAGGAATATTATTAGGATTTTTCTCCTGGTACATCTGACTTATCAACTACAAACACCTCAAGCTAACAAGAAAAAAGTATTCATTACACAAAGTTAAACTGGTGCAAGTGGCCTGTAAGCCTCTACGTGGGAGGATGTCCTTCCAAACTGCACAGGTAAATTCGCAACTGCAGGCCTTTTACTTCTCCAAAGTGCTGAATTTACCTTTAAGGTGACCCAAAAGTGCCACGTTGATAAGAGTACAGGATGACAGTTATTAAGTAGGCCACTGTTCGTTATCTCGCATCTTCAGACTAATTAGTGAGAGGTAAAACGACAGAAAAACAAACACTCCCAAAGCCAGCTGAGTGTTATAATTTCACACTGAGGCACTGTTCATCCTTCCCCCGCCTCCCCCCGGCAGCAGCAGCCTGCTTCTTGAGCACCAGCAGCAGCGGCTGTTCCGCGGCGGGCAGTCCGGCTGAGAGCTCCTCCTCCCCGGCCTCTCCCTGTCCTCTCTCCCCGGTGCCCTCCGCCCCGACCCTGCACTCGCAATTCCGGTGACCGACGGAATATCCGCTGTGGCCAATTTCTCTCATCTTTTAGATGGGAATGTTTCTGCGCTGGTCTCCTTTAGTGGGTGTCCGCCTTGTGCATGTCAAAAAAAATGAACTTGCCAAGGATGGATGGGTTAAAGGGAAGCGCGTTTCTGCTTTGGACTCTGGAGAAAACTGGTGTTTTTAATTGCAATCAGAAGCTAGGTGTGCACGCAGAGGGAAAAGAGCTGCGTGAATGCGTGTGTGCGCACGTGCATGTGAGCGTGCGTATCCGTGCCCATGTGTGCGTGAAGGAGCGGTGCGCTGCGCAATAGGTCCGCCTCTCTGCATGTGCGCCAAGGTACAGAAGACGCGCTCCGCTACTGCGCCTTTTTATCCTGATCGGACCCCTCCGACGGGGCAGCCAGCGAGCAGGCAGGAAAAATTAAAACGGAAGCTTAATTTCCAATGCAGGCGGAGAAATGTGGACAAGCACCAAAAACCACAGAGCGTTGTGGGAAGAGAGAGAGAGAGAGAAAGAGAGAGAGAGAGAAAACCGAAGTGAGCCGGTGGAGTGAGTGGCCAAGAAACAAGGAAAACGCCACAGAATAAAGTAGTCTAAAAACTGCAATGCCTGAAAACTGAACGTGTGCCAGGAGCTGACAGGCAGCACAAAAAAAAACCAAAAAAAACAAAACCGAGGCGATAATGGCAACTTAGTCCCTCGTCTTCCTTCCCACCAAACGGCGGTTCATCCTCAAGTAATCCGCCTGGCAAGCGATGGATGTTGTAGTGTCTCCTGTCTGCTGCCTGGACGGAGATAATCCTGCACAGGTGGACAGCAGTACAGTTTAGGGAGGGAGCAGCAGCACACTGATGCCCTGCGCTTCAATCTCTCTCTCACTCCCTCCCTCTCTTCTTCCTTCTCTCTATTTCCAGTAGTGTGTAAGAAAATCGAGAGAGAGAGAGATGTTTAGAAGGGGTGGGGCTGCTGACTGGATCCCTACTGGGACTTAGAGTGATTTTAAGCCCTGCAAGAAGCCCTCCTCACTTTTTAGCCTCTATCCAAGGGCGGAAATTATGGGGGGAGGGGCGAGGGAGTCCAGACCCCCCACCCCTTCTGGGAGAAACAGACAGTTGTCTCCCTCAATATATCATTGTAAACTAGTCCTGCACAGACTGTGAGTGCCTGAAGGATGAGCCGCAAAAAACATGTAACGAGTACCAATTATTAGTGCAGTGTTTTTTAAATTTACGTCTGCTAATACAGTAATATCATGTTTAATCAGCCAGCAGGGTTTTATTGTTAAAGCCTACAACACAACCTTTGACCCCACATCCTGCCAAATGATGGGACATTGCCAAAATGGATGAGCGGAGGAAACCAAATTGTGGACAATAGATCATTGACGGCCAAGTTAGACGTTTTGGAGGATTTCAGTGCACTTAAAGACTGTGAGAACACTGTTAGCAGTTGTTTGCTTTGCTGCTCGTATAAAGTTTCTATAAGTATTAGTTTTTGATAGCTGGAAGCTGGGCTCATCGTCACTATGGAAACACATCGACAGCTGCAGGAGCACAGGTGCTGCACCAGTAATCATGGGTGCGGGTCGGGTCATGGGGTTTATATTCACGGTTCTGGGCAGGTGTGGATTTGACTCACAGGATAACGATTTGGTTCTGTTTCTCAGCTTTGTGGGGGTGGATTTGCAAAACGGGACCTGTTTAGGGTTTGCACTATGCGTTTTTAAGCTTAGACAGATTGCCCCCCCCCCCCCTACTTGCTGCAAAATGGTTTGGTCCACTGCCTGCCATCCCCACACACATTATGTTGTGTTCCATTTACCTCGGACGCTGGGGTTGGTGGGGTTCTTCCAACATTCCGAGTCAGAAATCCAATTCCGGGAGACGTTCCAGGTGAAATTTCCAACTAGAAACTTGAAAATTGCGACTTCCCAGTTCAAACGGAACGCACCATTAGTCCTCTGTTTGAGACAAGTGTCTGTGGAGGCTCTGGTAAGTAGCTAATTTGCAAAGATTAGCTTAAAACAAAGGATGTGTTCTTTACTCCTACCACACAAATAGAATAAAACAAATTCACAGACTGCATTTTGTTTGCTCCATTACCTCGCAGCTAAATCTTTTGTGTCAACACTGTCTGCCATATTGGCACAGGGCAGCTCCTAATGCATGTCTGCCTATGAAGGCAGGAAGTGTATCCTTAATTAAAATCATCATAACTTGATGAATTTTTGAGCAATTTTAAAGCAGTTTACTTTGGTACAAATGTCAGATGTGTATCTATCATATCAAGTACTTTAATTAAAAATGCTGATTTTCATACCAAAATATTTTGCTTTGTATTAATATTACCAGTAATATTTCTTAATATAATATTAACATTAACTTATCCATGGGTATCCATTAGGTTATAAGTATATTCTTACTTTTTTCTCTGCATCTAAAATGGCTGTTATGATGTGATTTTGTTTATAATTTTGGAATTAAACAGGCTTTTCATAGCGAGAGTGATTTTTACACATACAACAGTACTTTGGGCGGCATTTTTGGTGTCCCCATTAGGAATTGGTCTTGAGAAATGTTTGTTTATTGCCCATACTTGCCAACTTTGAGATCTCAAAAATAGGGATGATTTCAAAACCAAAAAAAACCCCAGGGTTTCAGAGATTTTGTTTCCTGCATTTTGATGACTTTTAAAGAATGAAACTTTACCTTTAATTCTCAGGAAAGAATACAGAATTAATTGCCCCTCTGGCATGAACTAATATCCATTTGTTTTCTTTCAATCATTTATTTTTTGCCCTGTGCCGAAAATTGATGCAGCCAATTTTACAAAATGCATGTCATTTGCCATTAAAACTTTACTTAAGAGATGGGAATTCTTCTTTGTCTGTTTTGGTCGCTGTATCCTGGTGGAAACAATAGACTTTCGGAGTTGCAGGGCTTATACATGCTGTAAAGTGCCAAAAACAGGTTGCGATAGTGAAAAGGAAAAAAGGTGTGAAACTGTCAGGAATCGGGGGAAATACAGGAGAATAGTGATCCCAGGAGGAAATATGGAGAGGGCAATGAAAAACAGGAGTCTCCTGGGAAAATCAGGAGGGTTGGCAAGTATGGTATTGCCCCCCCCCCTTCCCCACCAACAGTGAAATGAAATATCCACTCTTGCCTCTATCCCCTCTCTCTTTCTTCATCTCTTCCTTTTCCCTTTCACCTTCTCCTGACACACACACACACAGACACACAGCGCAGTGTGAAGTTCAGAGCCAGGGGCAAGTGTGTGGGAAGCATGCAAGCATGTTATTACTCACACAATATACATACACAAAGCCCAGCTTGGAGCCCACCACCACCTGCCCGTGCACGCTGTCACACACCCACCGGCAAATCATGACGGATCAAAATTAAAAATTAGGCTGCTAATTTCTGTACCCAAAGCCTCGCGTGACCCCTGCTAATTTCCCACGAGCTGATGGTCTTCTCCATGGAAATATATAAATACAGCTCAGAAATCTATAAAATAACCAGCCAGCCAATACATCTAATTATGTAAATCAACCCTAACATTAATTCCACCTTTAAGTGTGGGCTATATGTGTTTCATAAAGGATTCAAGAGACATCAAGTACTTTTTAAGTCTTAAGGACATTGCCATTGATTGGGCTTTCAGCTATGATAAGCAATCAGCACTTCCAGAGGGGTAAAGGGTATCTTAGATCTGTTTCCATGACAACTGTGGGTTTGAAGCAACTTTTTTAAACCGTCGATGTATTATGACACTGTACTCTTGCTGTTCTCCCCGCACCACAGTCCCTTATCGCTGCTGAGATATAAAGGTGGATAAAAAATAATATGACCCTCACACATCTTCATTCATGCCCTTAACATCCTTTATCTCTGTGTCCTTTCATATCAAAGAAAAGGTTAATATCAGGCTAAAGAGGAAGATAAACTCTATTCTGCAGCTGCTAAACTGACTTTTACGTGGATTCAAGTTCCACCACATTCCTCCTCATGCCATTTTCAAATAGTTCCCAATTGCCTGAGACTGCAGAGATGGGGTTTAGGGATTCCAACAAACATTTCAGCTACTTTACCCCCCATGGTTTTCTTTCTCTCCTCCTCTCCCCGTTGTCTTTTCCTCTGCCTTCCTCCCTCTTTCTCTTCCTCTGTAGCTCTCACTCTGTCTCTAACACAGCCTGTCTGTCTGCTCTATAATTATTTCCATGGTTACCATTAAGGATGTGAAGCTAAGCCTGATGCACTATGGTAGTAATCTTTTCCTCTCCTCCGCCTGTTCCCTCTGTCCTCTCTCCTCTCATCTGTCGCTCCTTCCTCTTCTTCTTCTTCTTGCACTGTGTTGCTACGTGAGTCTCTGCAGCCTCCTCTCACATACTCTTTCTTTCTAGCACTTTTCAGTTGCTACATGTGCAATCTGCTTAAAACCAACATTTAATTTGGAAGCTTATGCAGCTCCAGTACATGCACACATTCGTACCCATGTAATCCATATGCAAGCAAGTCAGGCATGCAGTCAACCTGTCCCACAAGCATTAATCTAATCATGTTTTACTGCTGTTAGTTCCCGGTGTGCATGGTAAGACGCTGCAATAGGATTGTAGATCAGCAGCAAAAGGTGCATGACAAGCACCCACCCTGCTGAAGTGTCCTTGAGCAAGACACAGGGTAGAGAAGTGGAAGGAATTAGATTAAATGAGATTTTTTTTGCACACAGACAATGTGAGGTGACTGCCGGTTAGAGCTCTTCTCATGCTTAGATGAGCGTGAATCATCAGTAAAAATGATGAGCAACTGTGCTGGAAAATATCTGGTTCTTAGATAAAAAGTCAAAGGCACAACACTTTCATGGAAATCTGCTTATTTGCTTTCTTGCCAAGAGTTACATAAGAAATGTGATGTTACTCTAACGTCTGTTCGGTGAATATGAAGATACAGCCAGCAGCCGATTAGCTTAGCTTAGCATAAAGAGCACAGGAAACAGGAAGAAACAAGCTAGCTAGCTGATGCTGTCCAAAGTTACCGTCAACCGCCTACCGTCAAGCTGACTAATTAATAAATTATATCTTGTTTGTTTAATTCAAACTATAAACAACATCCTGTGGTTTTACATGGAGTTATGTGTGGGAGCTGTGACTTCCTAAGGTCTCTGCTGGTTGCCTGGCAACATTAAAGTGACGACAACACTCCGGGAACTTACGGCCCCCAGAGAGGAACAGACCAACACTTTTGGTCACGTAGAACTCCTGGTGCATTCAAAGAGGATCGGGTTTACCATGTTTACGAGATGAGGCCCATTTGAACGCCCCGCCCTCATGTTGTGTTCACATCATCACGACCTGGAAGTTAGCCCTTAGCTCGGAGCGTTGCGTTCACGACTTTCAGTGTAATTAGAAGTTCCCAACTTCCATTTGAACGTAGCATGCAACCTCTCATTTTTAGACTTCAGTTCTGAGGTACCTGTGGACAGATCCCAGAAAATGGTTTCCCCGTTTCTTGTGGTTATCCAAGCTGACTGACTTCCAGCTGTAACTTCATATTTACCACATAGACTTAAGAGTGGTAACAGTCCTAATGAGATACACATATCTGAGTGCTAGCTCACTGGTTGGTGAGCTTTTGGCTCGACTGCATCAACTGGATCTTTCGACTGTCCATCTTTAGTATGAGATGGAGTTCAATCCTGCACTTACAGTAACAAGCTGCCTTCAGCTCTCTCTCCTCTGCTCTGTTCCATGTGTGTGTGGAGCCCCGCCCTCCGTGAGAGAGCAGACGACAGTAGAAAAACTACAGTAGTATGACAGACAGCTTTGGGCTGGGGGCCACTCCCCCAAGGCAGCGGTCGGGCGAGTCCCCTAATCTAACTCGGCAAAAAAGTGAATAAGTGTTTTTCCCAAAATGTTAATCTATTCCTTTAAGACCAGAAGTCAGAAGACTCCCAAGGAGAATTTCAGTAAAAAAAAAAAAAGAATCCAACTACTGAGCTTTAGGCATTGGCAGGTGACATATTCTAAATATTTATATATATATATTGTTCCCAAATACAAAGAAAAATGGTTCTGAAGTTACTACAGCTCTGATTTGCACCATTGGCTGATTTCTTCCACTTAATGATGGCTGAGGCTCCTGAAGAACATGTAGTATTAGAATAATCTGCAGTGAACGGAACACGACTTCTTAAAACAGAGTTGGAATAATGAAACCTACTGACCATGAACCTGGAGTACACTTTAATTATATAGGAGACTTCAGCGTTTCTATGTGAACGACCACTAAGAACATCATTCAAAGAAACTTTCAAAAGAGAATTAATGGAACCTGCAGTTTCTCCCGCTTTGCAACACTATTGAAACTATATGAGGTCTATTGAACTGGAACCTGCAATCCCTAAATTTAATTAATTATTGCATTATGGCTATATTCAAAGGTTTAGCTGCCTGCTAACATAATTCTTCTGGTATAAATTTGAGTCCATCCCCCTTGTAGAATCAGAACTGGAGGGTGCTTGCTTCTTTCACATTAAAATTTTAGATGAGTGGAAATCCTGCTGTTTTCATAACCGTGTGCTTATTTGTGTATTTAAGCTGAAATATCAGAAAACAACTGCATTGATTGAGATTTTGTCTTGGTGAGAGATTCCTGAGGTCTCACGCTCTTTTGTAACCCCTTTTACTTTCTGCTCCTGAAGAGCAAAGTCACGCTTCCTGATGCCCCTGAGTCCCTGGTGCAAGGTTAATACACACAGTAATGACTGCTGTGATGCCAGAAGCTGATTTTCATTTTCCCTTGTTAGATGATTACTGGAAGAAAAAACACAGGGCTGCAAATACTCACAAGAAAAAGACATTTATCATAATAAAGGTAATGTGTTTTAGACATATTCTCTCAACCCTTATTAGCCATCTGAATTCTTAGAAATAAGAGCTCTTAAAAGGGTCTTTTCAACTCCATCCTGATCCATTTGCTTCTGAAGAACCATTTTTTGGCAAAAGGGTTTGTCAAGGGTTCTTTGTAAGGGTTCCTATAAGAACACAGAACACAGAGTTCATCAAGGACTGTTGAAATCCTTAAAGTACTCTTTTGTCAAGTGATCATCAAGAGTTCTTTGTATTATAGTCTAAAAGGGTTCTCAGTTGAACCCCCTGCGTGGGTTCTAGATAAAACTCTTGGAATATAAAAAGCTTCCCGGTAGAGCACCCAATGTGGGTTCTTGTTAGCACCCTTAGAAGGTGGAAAGGTTCTGGTGGAGGGTTCTGGGTGGAACTATTACACCATAGAGGGGTTTCTTTGGATTGTTTCTATTCTATTCTTTCTATTAAGAACCCAACTTGTTTCATCCAAAGAGCCCTTTTAGACAAAACAGTTCTTCAAGAATTGTTGAAATCCTGAAGGATCTCTTTAGTCAAGAGTTCTTTGTACCATAATATAGTCAGTGGAACCCCCTGGGTTGGATCTAAATAAAACTTTTGGAACATTAAAAGGTTCTCTGTAGTACCCAATTGATGAGTTCTATATTTTAAAAAAGCTCTCAGTAAAAATCCATGAGTGTGTACTAGATAAACCCCTGTGATATAAAAAGATTCTCAGTAGAACCAGTTCTGGATAGAACCCTATCTGGGTTCTGGGTGAAACCTCACACAGATGGTTCTAGGTATAACTCTTCATGATGGGTTCATGGTAGAACTCTGAAAGGGTTCAAATAGGAACTGAAAGGTTTTACCAGGAACCAAAGAGGGTTAACTTATGGGGACAAGCCAAAAAGCCCTTTATGATTCTTTTTAGCATCCTTAGTTCTAAGAATGTACTAAGAACCCAGAGCCAAAGTCTCAGGCAGCCGATGCTTTCATCACAGTTCATATGAGCTGTGACCAAAATGATCACACACTGTCATGTCTATCAGACCTCCCCAACCTCCTCTCAGTCAGCCCAAACTTGACCAAGTGCCATCAGTTCCAGCTTCAGTAGAACCACTGCAGAGCAGACACCAGCTTGTGTCAGCCTCCATGTTTCGGACGGATAGATAACGGCAGGTTCGGGCTGACAGCAGAGGAAGGAACCAGAAGAGTTGTAACAGGAAACACACTGTGACAGCCAGACCCCTGAAGAGCTGGAGGAGAAAATGGAAACTTGGGAGGGGGCATTGTAAGGAGCACCGCAGAGAAAGTCTTGTATTTCGTGACGGGATGATGGATGGTTGAACAAGGAGGACAGGACTAGACATGTGCACACTGCCACCTGGCTGGGCCTAATGCCAAGGCAGGATGACAATGAGATGTAGAGGATGCCGGTGTAGGATGGGCTGGTGAACATGGGTGTATATTTCTTTTCTTTTTAACCTTTATCAGGCCAGTAGGGACACTCTGATCGATTAGGCAGCAATCAGAGTTGGACGGTATTTATTACAAATGACTTGGTTTTAAAAATTTGCTGATCAGAAAAAAAAAAAGATTGTAAAACAGCCTCGGGCAAATAAACAAATGTCATTCGGACAGTGTTTTCACGGTGCAATCTATCATGGCTGCCCAAACTCCCCCACACTAGTGTCAAGGGCACTTCTTGTTGCTGCCCTACAGGGACTAAAGATGGAGCTGCTGGCTGCGGTGGGACCTGGGATGAAGTGAGGCAGGTAATATTTTTAGGATTTTAATTCCATGAAAATACTGGGGAGTTGCGCATGCTACTTCAATTTGATTCTGAGTCAGAGAAATATGATGCAACCATGAAACGATTATCGATGCATCTTGATGCATCAAAATTTTAAGCTTTTAAGTCAGGGGTTGCCGGTCAGATTTGATCCATCTGGAGCTGCTCACGCTCAGCTGTCCTCACCAAAACTCAAGAAGCAGCCTAGTTTAGAAGTAAACACGGTGCACATGTTACATTTAGGGGTGGGAATCTTTTTGTCTGATTCGATTGAGAATCTATTCTGGATTGAGTGAATAGAAAATGGGGCACAATTATTAGTTTCTTGCTCCAGTTTCCCTAAAATACATCACGAAACATAACTGGGAATTAAATGTTACCATCTTAACATTAGTCTCGTGCTTGCAATTGATGCCTTTTGAGAAGATGAAGTGCATCTCCTTATTAGAGGATAACTTTAGCGGGTGCCATGGTAGTCAGTCAGGATGCTTTGTGCTCTTGCAGCTGCCTTTTTTCGCTCCATCAGCATCATGTTCGAAAATCGATTTTTGACATTTATGAGTCAATTCAGAATCTTCCACATCTGCACCACGATACATCTAAGAATCAATTATTTTTCTGATCTCTACTACTTGCTAGAGAAGAGAGAATTTTAGAGCATGGATCTAGAGTTGATGGTCTGTGGGCTTGTTGATCCACCATCATGGTTCTCTGAAGGTGAAGCCTGTTGATTGTACCTCAAGTGCCACCAGCAGGGTTTGAAATCCCCTGACTTTACATCTTCACCAGCAAGTCAAACTTTTCACTTATACTCTGAAATATCTAGGACTGAACACAATGTTTTCAAGCCTCTACCCTTGCAATTGTAATTAATGTCCAAATTAGTATTCAAATGCTGTTTTGTTATTTTTTAAGAGAGGAAGGAGATGTTGCTTGACTGAAAAAGAGGCAAAAGATGATAAAGAGCGACAACTGGAGCTCCTCTGTAGCATTTAATTAGTCTCAAAACCTACGTACATAAAAAACAGGTGCATGCACGTGACATGAGCGCATAAAACACTATCCGTCATAAAACCATCATCACAAGGGAATATTTCTAATCCACAAGCACACAAGTATCCACAAGTTGAAAGGCATCCTTACATGGGAGCTCGACCTTCCCTATGTGCTTGGAAGTCCTCAACACTTGCTCACTTGCCAAGTTGACCTTTGAGACTTTGCAGGTAGGGATGGTATAGACATTAGCTGATGTCTCCTCTCCTGTCCTTGTCTCTCATTACACTATTAATGACAATATATATCAGTAAATGATCACATTTGAGGAGGATATGCTTGCTTGTTGCCCCACAAATATTCGTGGGTAATTCTGCCTGAAGTCCCCAAAATGGTCTTCAGGACAGCTGTTAATGTGGATGTGGATTGGTACTAAAGATTGATTCCCGGTCAATGTATCCTAATAACTCTTTAAAGACTTGTTTCTAAATGATATGATAGAATAATGATGGCTTGTGAGTGACAGAGGAGCCTTTTTTGTTTCAGCTTCTCATCCAGTTTTGAAGCTGCAAAAACAACAAGACTGGTGAGATTCAAGATTCTACAAGTGTGGTGCTGAGTTACTGTCGCAAGGCAAGAAAGTCCAGCAGTGTCACCATTGACTGCAATGTCATTGCCTCTTTTCCAGTTTGTCTTAAATTACTGTTTTAAATAGCGCAGTCATAATATCATAATATCAAGTGCAAGGGGGCAGATTATTGGTGCTTGAAATGATGCAAGTGCTGATTTTTAAGAGAAAAATGGATGTAAGATGTAATGAATTGCAGCTTCCATTTATTGGACTAAATGAGGGGAAGTGGTGGCTTTTAAACGCTATGGCTTTAACATGAGATGATTATGTGAAAATGTTTAAAAAAAGACTGTTATGATCAAGTCTCAAGCCATTTCCAGCAACACACTGCTTCAAATGTCAGCAGTTCTGGACCAGCTTTAGCCATCCGCAGGATCACGTCAACAATAGTCGCTGTTTTTCATTATTTAGCCCTGAATTTCATATTTTTCCACTGCCATTCTGCAGATTCAAATCAGAGCATTTCCAAATAAAAGCCCACATTTTTAACCTTTAAAATACTGCCACCTGCCAATGGTGCACCAGCCACCCACACAATCACATCTCTGCAGCTCTTGTTTGCAGCTATCCAGTTATTGCAAAGTCATTTGTGAATCATCGGTGCCTCGCCAACTTCTGCTGTGCCAGGGGATGTGGAAGGATTTGAGGAGGTGACTATCAGATCCAGCAATGCCAACTCGATCCTCAGGTACGTCCTTGTGGGAAGCAATCTCCTCGAGTTGTCATGGAGAGAACGATCTCCTGAAAGAAGTGATGTAAGTCTATACTCTGACATGGATGGTTTGGTAGACATTCAGTTCAGATACGCAGCTCTGCAGTGTGGATGTTGTGAGCTGCTTTCACAACAGACCTGAAAACAAGTCATCCTTGATGCATCCTTGACTTGACTGTTACCTATCTTCCTTTATTTCTGTAAATGTAGCGCATTGTTAGACGTTAAGTCAAAGAATTCATGGAGGGCAGAAGGATGAGAAACCAAACTCCTACTTATGGCCTCTGAGTCAAGCTGAGCATTAATAGGAAGACTCAAGATTGATTGTTTTTTCAGTACCTCATATCAAAATTTCATTTAAAGGGAAAATTTCCCACTTTTTATGTGGATGTCAGATCACTATTAATGCTGAGTGTAGTCAGATGAAGCAATAAATTGCTCAGTGTGTGGTTTATTAACCAAGAAAGCTCAGTTCTCCTGCATGCAGAACCGTGAGGGCAGTGCCTACATGCAGATATTGTTAAGGCTGATACAGAATTTCAATAGTTTCACGGCACCGAACATATTGCTCAAATACTACTGAGTATCGATGCCTTGCCAAATTTTAATACCTTAGGTGTATATCTCCAAGCTGTGGTTAATTTTTCATGTTGTGAAACAGCTTTGAGTGAAAAAATGCCAAAATGCTAACACATAAAACTAAAATTTTGATCTTAGGTTTAACCACGTTGTGGTAAATGGATTCATATTTTTATGTTATGAAACTGCTTTGAATGTGTAAAAAAGGAGCTGAAAAATGAAAAAAAAAAGATTTTGAACTATGATGAGTAATATGATCTTATAAAATTGGTATTTAAAAAAAAGTATCATGCAGGAACTGGTACTGAGGTCAAGGTAACGCCATGGTATTTAAAATTTTGAACCATACCCGGCCCTATCTATTACTACACGTCATTTAACTTTATTTAATCTATTTAACAGCATTTCATTTTTAAAAACAACTTGATCACATTAACAATATACAAAACAAACTTGCAGATCAAGTATTTATACAGTAAGGGCGCGGAGAGAAAAGATCAACGGAGACGCCGACCGACTGTGCTTTTCAACACCACACAAAGCAGATGAATGGTTTTTTTTCTCCCAACAGCGACAGCAGGAGGCACTAAAACACTGTGGCCATTGAGCCTAAAAAGGCAGATATGAACAACTCTGTAAACATGGGATTTGCCTGCAAC
This sequence comes from Lutjanus campechanus, assembly GCA_027495735.1. Classification (NCBI taxonomy): domain Eukaryota; kingdom Metazoa; phylum Chordata; class Actinopteri; order Lutjaniformes; family Lutjanidae; genus Lutjanus; species Lutjanus campechanus. The sequence continues at coordinate 13,745 of JAJHUR010087180.1, read as the reverse complement.
CCGTAGTTCTTCAACGCGTGGCAGACGTAATTTGTACGGTATCAAGGTCAACAACAATGCCCAAATCTGGAACCTTTTTTTTCCTTTTGTATATGTTTAGCTACCTACACAATGCACTCTAACTGACAGTGTTGCATGTGAATTACCCTGATGGTCGATTGTTCTCAGTATTCCATTCAGCCAAAGTGATTCCTGCATCCAGTGATGTCACTGGATGCAGGAATCATGGAATGCATGGCTTCAACTGACTACATTTAGCATCGACATTGATTAGACATCCACAGAAAAAATTTCACTCTCCTCTGCCTGTTCCGTGGGTAAGCAGATGGCAAAATCAGGACCCGTGCATCTTAAATGATCACGCGACATCAACCAAACAGTCAATTTCAAAGTGTAAGGACACAGATCCTTATGAAGTTTTTTTTTTTTCTTCTCTCCAAGAGAAGTTGCAAAGAACGTTCATCACGAGGTGTGAAGCGCAAACAAAACACTCTTGGATTTGATATTTCCAAAAGAGACACAAACGCGCGCACACAGTTTCTGAACGCTGACATATGTTAAACCTGACAACATGAACATATTGGTGGCTTTGTCACATCCACCTACACACGTATACATATCAGAAAATAACCACTTGTTGGAATACTGCGCTGCGTGCACTGTACCAGACGTACTGATGCTGCAGAAGATGAACATATAAACAGGTGACGGATCAGATAGAAATATTTCCTATCAGGCAAGGTGTATAAGAATGACATGCTTGGTACTTGCAGAAATGAGCAATGAACTAAATACACACACACACACAGAGCTCCACATCTTACTCCAGGGTGGAGAAGACTGTGTGCATCAGCATAGAACAGCACAGAGCCTTGAGGTGACAGCGAGACACAGAGCTGGTGTTGGCCTGACAACACCAGCCTCCTCTCTCCCTCTCTTACTTTCAGCCTCGCTGTCGTCACTCCTTCTGTTTTTTCTCTCTTTTAATTTCTCCTTTTCTTCTTCTTCTTCTTCTTCCTCCTCCGGCTCCTCCCTCCCTCCCTCGCTCTGCACCCTGTCTCTCTCTTCCCAGGCTGCATTACACTGCTGTGTGCAGATATTCAATTAAAAGGCTGTTGAGTACAAACTGCAAAGCCTAATGGTGCCACACATACAGTACACACACACACACACACACACACACTTACACACAGATCACCAGGGAGGAGAGTGAAAGGAAGATGCAGACTAATATCACACACCAGTAGGTGCAAAGGGATGGGGAGATTGTGAGATATTCGTCATTGAGATACAATTGGATTAATGCTGCAGATTTTATCGAACTCATTCCACAGAGTTTTCTTCATTTTCTTCATTTGTTCTACGATGAACACAAAGAACGCCACTTGCAAAAGGGGACTCTTTTATTTTTCTTGCAGATGAATTCTCTGTGATGTGATGAATATATTTTTAAACCAAACAAACAATAAATGACATTGACATACTGCTGCCGAAACTTGATGTTGTTATATAATTTGCACGGGAATCAGGGATGAATTCAGAGAACATCTGTCTTCTTTGAAAATCTGGATGCAAGCCTGAGATCATATTTATCCCTCGTTAATTTACTGTAATCTCGCAAAGCCTGCTAACACTCTCTCCTGTTATGACGCATGACTTTTTCCCCCCCAAAACAATCTGAGGAAAATCAGAAGGGGCAGATCCATCTCCTGTGGTGTCTTCTCTTCTTAACACGCTTGCAGAGGCAATCTCAGCAGAAGTCCTAAGACACTTTTCTTCACACAGCCACCAGGCTCTGGAGACAAACCAAGCAAAGATGGTTGCAAAGTATAGCTTTGACGATCGTATAAAGCATCAATAAATGTGTGTTCTGAGTTTGTCACACCACAGAAATGTGTTATTAACCATCCAGACAATTTAAATTATTAAAATAATCACAAAGTGTTTAAAATCAGGTCTGAAAATCGTGAAAACATGAGCAGTTTTCTCTGCTCTGAAATGCTGAGGGCGTGTCCGCTCAACTGTCTCAGTGTCAAACACCACTACGACCTGAAAACGACCTGAAACACGGACGCTCCGTCGAGCAGCTTTATTGGACATGTCCTGACATGTTTGAGCCACCGGAGCCAGAGGACGGTGACAGGATGGTATTTTCTGTTTTTTCCGTGTCAGGTTGTTGGAGCTGAAGTGAACAGCTGGGCTTATTTGGACTGAGAGAGTTGCTTAAAGTTATGTTTGTACGTGACCGTTAAGGAGGATGAGGCGGTGATGTTTGTGTCGGGGGACCATGTCTCCGGCACGTCACCCAGCCAAATTTCAGATCCGTCCAAAGCACAGAAATGGTGAAAAACAGTCTAACTCCACAATTCAGTACTACATTGTTCTCAGTCTTCTCACATGCTTTCAGCAACCATTTTCTAACATGTATAATGTGTTTAGAAGAAAAAAACTCTTTTGCATAGACTTTCACTACAGTACTGGAGATGCTTTTCTCTGCTTTGAAATTAGCAGCTGACTTGTTTCTCTGGCAGGCTGCCCTGATATTGACCTACAGTTGGTCCCTTCATTATGCAGAGTTAGGAAACTGTCTACAGGGCAGCAAAAAGCCAGGTGTTACCTAGCAGCCGGCTTCTTTTTGATCTCAGGGACTTTGGTAAAATATTTCACAGGGATGTTTTAGCTCACAAAAGCCCAGTGTGATTTGTCTAAAGGTGCTCCTAGCAGCATTTTGTGTTTCCTAAAGATGAAAAATGCCCTTTTTCTGACCCAGAATGATCACGATTAATCTGGAGGAGTTTGATATGATAACTCGATACGTCGTGAATTCAAATTGGCACACTGGCAGCGAGATGCATGAAAGCAATGTTGAGTCCATTAAAATAACGTCAAAATATTCCCTCTTATGGATGTTTGCATTCTTCAAAATGTTTTCTGGTACATTTGGGAATATGAGAGAGAAGCATAACGTTCTGCAACACAGTTTGTATGACAGTCTGCACTCTTAGAAAGCAAAGTGCTGACAAGAACCATATAGGGTTCTTCCATTTGGGTCCTGGTTAAACCTTTTATAAAAGTTCCACTTGAAACCCTTTCAGGGGATTCTACCTAAAACCCAACATAAAGGGTTAAAGCTAGACTAATCTGTGATAGGTTCTGTCAAGAACCCCCTATGAGAGGTCCAACAGAGAAACCTTCTAAAGCACAATGTTTCCACCCAGAACCCTCTCTGTCGGTTCTATTTAGAACCGTTCTGCCTTCAAAGGATGCTACTGTAACAAGATCCCACACAGGAGCCTCTACCATGAACCCTTTTATAATTCAAGGTTTTCATCTAAATGAAAAGCGCCCTTAATGGAGCCCCTAGTCTTACAAAGAACCCATGATGTACCCTTTCTTTAAAAAAAAAAAGTTCATCAGAAGAACCCTTTTGGGACCCTTATTTCTAAGAGAGTACCAAGCCACCAGAATAGCACAAATCGTCTTTATGTATTTGTAGGCATACATGGCTAATGCGTCAAGAGAAAACTCTTTTTTTGGAAAGAGGCAAACTTTCTTTTACTATGTCCAGCTGTTAATCTCCGTCCCTGCAGGCTGCAAACATCTGTTTTGATACAGAATAATTCATCTGAGAAGTAGATTTGCCTGCGAGGAACATAAAAAATTCTAGCCGAGCTAATACATGATACAGCTTTTTTAATTTCCCTCTTTTGTCCCATTTGCTTTTTTTTCCATTCATAAATTATCACTTCCAAATTTACTACCACCGTAGGGCATGATTTGTGATGCGACTGATTAGTATCTTACTCGGACAGTTTATAGTATGCCTCAGTGTGAAACCGGTGTGAGAGTTAGACCCGACCAAACAACAAAGGGCAGAGAAAGAAGACATAAATTAACAGTTTCATACAGGAATTTAGTAATCTTTTGATGTAAACATGTAAGTTTGTTTTAATTCAAGTTAAATCAACTTAAAATTTCTCCTCTTTATTTGACCGTAACACTGCAGAACATATAATTATGAGTTATTCTGACTTCAAGTCTTTTGACTTTAAGCGATGAGTTTAATAAATGTACTGCTGAAGGCCAAAACACACTAAAAGCGATAATTGATGCGCGTCAGTTGAGTCAAGGATGGCGCCCTGCAGGCTTCAGACATGAAACTGCCACACCCCAGAACCAGGTTGCTATTTCTGTCTATCTGTTCATTTCTTTAGTAACATTATTAATAATAATAGTTTATTTCTTTAATAAAATATTGCCCTCTGAGGAAAAAAATCCCCACCTTTTTTCAGTCCATATAATGACTGAATGGTGCACGGTATTCATGTTTTTGTATTTAGGCAGCAGGATAATTCACATCAGCGTCGCTCAGACAGTTTAGATCAGTGAGGACGTTTTAGACAACAGCAGACTGTTCAGCAAACTGAGCACCAACAAACACCGAGCAGATGAAGAGGGAGAGACCGTACCTGGACAGTTCAGTTCATCTTGATTTACAATAATGCAGCTCAGTGACAGATGTCTCATAAAGGAGACGAGTGTCTGTCTGTCTGTCACTTCTCCAGTCTGTATGAATCACAGATCTTCATACACACACGCTCCCTCCCTCCCTCCCCCTCCTCTCTGCTGTCTCTCTCTCCTCCCTTGCAATTATGATTAATCAGCATGGTGTAATTAAGTATTTACAAGTAGACAAATTGGACTTGCAGTAAAAAAAAAAAAAATCACACACCGCAGAACTGTACAATAACATTATGATTCACGATCATGAAGTTATCATATCATGTCAACACATCTGTCCATATTCACTCCATTTTCTCTCTCCATCCCTTTCTGCTGTAGGTCTACTTTTTTTTTTTTTACCCTTTTTACCTGGATTCAGGTGGTGCTGCAGTTCAATCACTCTCTCCTCCTGTCCATGTCTCTTTTTATTCCATTTAGCTCTCCCCAAACACGTACTGCGGCTGCAGAAAAAAAAAAAAGCCCTGGTCCTCATTTGGCGCTCCAAAATCGCTTTTAGTGCTTTCAGTGTGTGTCCTGCTATTTAAAACAATGGGTGTCAAGGCATCAGACGCTTTTAGTGCGTTTTGGCCTTAAGAGTTCAAACTCATTAAATTTCTCATTGTCTGAGAGTCAACACTCTGCATAGGCATCCGTGTTTGTGGTTTGAAGAAAACACGTATGATGGAAACTTGCTTTTTGTGTTTCAGTGTTAATTTTGTTGTCGAACAATTTTCACCATAGCTTCTGTCGACAGTTTTGACGAAAAACGGGATGATGAAGAAATAAAAAGTAATTTATGATGGCATAAACTATGATGAAACCTACTGACACGTCATTTTGTCAATGAATAAAAAACGAAACAAAAATATTTGGGTGGGACGAAATCCAATCTCCAAGGTACTGAGGGCGCGTGTTTGTGTTCACTTCAGCCTCGGACTGAACTGCGCACTCAAGAAAGTCTGGTTCTTTCTGCTTTTTCCTCTCCTCTCTGTATCTCTGTGTGTTCATAAAGTAAAGTACATCAGATCAGAGCAGAATCTGATATGACTCAGGGTGTTTATACCTCCAGAAGCTCCGGCCCTGCTCCCCCAGAGCTTTTTTTGGAGCCAGCAGCATTATATTAAGCTTCTGTTTTCAGGGTCTTTTTAAATGCTTCACAGCTTAAAAGCACAGGGCTAGTTGAACTAGCTGCATGTCACTTCTAACTACAATGTCAGAAAGAACGGGCTGTAAAAAAGGCACACTGACTCCCACTGTAAATTTAGGGAATACAACAGTACCCATAGTGACCATACTGCCCTCGGCACTAAACAGTGCCTGTGTTGTTGGAGTAACATTTTTGTGTAAATCGCCTGTTAGTATTGAAACTATGCACAGAATTATACATAGGAATTGTGCAGGACGTATAAGACACATATGTAACAAAAAGATGAACCCACGTTTGAGGAAGTGTAATATACTTAAAGAGATAATTCACCCAAAATCGAAAATTCAGTCATTATCTACTCATCCTCATGCCGACTGGAGGTCAGGTTTAGTTTTTTTAGTCCACAAAACCCTGCTGGAGTTTCACATGAAAACAGCGTTGCAGAACCTCCCAAACAACTGAAGTGAATGGTGACCAGTGACCGAAAAATCAAACAAACCCAGAAAATGCCTCCATACTCTTCCTCTGCCTTAATCCAAGTCTCCTAAAGCCCTGACATGCCATTCACTTGCGCGTGCACATGCACCATCACACCCCACACACACCAAGTCCAGACGGTGTGCACGCGCATGTGAACAAGCAGCATGAAGGCATTTTATGTGTTTTTTGTTTTTATCGTCTGCAAACAAGTCCCCATTGAGTTCAGTTGTTTGGAAGATTCTGCAACACTGTTTTCCTGTGAAGGTCCAGCAGTGTTTCGTGGACTGAGGGTGAATAGAAAATAAAGGAGCATAAAAGTAGTATACTTGTAATGTTATTGTTAATAACAGGTTGATAGATGTTTCCTCCAGGAGTCTGAGTTTGTACATTCAAGAGAAACATTTAAATCATGCATATCACCTAAATCACTAACTCTACTGTAGATGTAGTCGCCTAAGATCTAAGATGATTTTTAACTAAATGACTATGATATGTGACTAAAACTACTAAAACTAAAACAACTTAGATGACTAAAACATGCTTAACACTAAATGGCATTTTAGTTAAGAGACTATCATCAAAACTAAATAAAAATGAACACTGATGTGTTGAATTCATGTTTAATTGTAGCCTCTGATAATAAAAATTAACCATTATGAAGGTGACTATTGAATTCAGTTCCTGCCACAACACAATTATACTGGCAGCAGTCTTGCTTGTTGTCTTTGTACTGAGTGTTGTGCAAAAGTGGCAGCAACTACAGCTGGAAGGCCATTGCGTCAAATAAAAAAATGTAAACGGAAAGCAAATCTAATGTGTGTGTAATCTAACTGAAATCATATTTTTAAGGCAGCGCAGAAACTTGAGATTTTTGAGTTTGACCAGCTTAAATATTGAAATACAGCAAACCTGCAGATTGTGTGTATGTGTGTGTACGTGTGTGAATGCTTTTTACTTTGAATTCCAGCAACCACCCCCGTCATTGTCTGTCTTTTGAACAACAGCTTACTAAATTTAAAACACTCCCTCATCAGAATCCCTCGGTGAAGCTTTGAGCCGTGTAATTATTTCATCTACATCACTTTATTGCATTGTAATTAAAACAACAAAGTTTCCTTTGGTGACAGACTGACAACAGTTTTCAATATCAATTAAAAATAAATAAATAAATAAAGTCGGACCTGTCTTTAATCATAATGAAATGTTGAAGTTTTTGCACACTATTAGATATAATCACTTATATATATTAGCAAATAATCTACTTTTGATTATTCTTACAAACTGAAAAGTGACTTGAAAATGGTACCATGAATTTCACATTACTGTACCCTTAAAGTAACATATTGGAAAAAAGAGATGACCAACTGGGACAAGACATAATCTTAAACTTGGCAGACATGTGTTCCACTCGCAGTTTATCCCCAAACTTCTGACTTGCTTGGCAGCAACAGCAGTTCAAGTGATATCTTTTCTGCCACAGAGCTGGCACTGACGTCTCCATTCACAAACTCTTAAATAAGTGTTGTACTGTAACTACTGTCGTCATGCCGACGACCTTGTCCTGGACATATTTTCCACCACTTCCTGAAGTCTATTTTTACTCTTTTGTCAAGGCGGATGTATTGCCAACTTGCCAGCAGCTCTGTCAAGGTTGTTGCACCTTGGTTTTCTTGTGCTTCTCTGCATCTACTTCTTTGTATCACTGCAGTGCTAATACTGCAGCTGTTAGCAAGCTATTCATGATTCACACCTGGGTGGCTGATGCATCGCTGAGCACTGGCAGGAAGCTAAAGGTTAGGAATAGTGCTTTGGGCGTGTATGTGGGGGGGCTGCTGGTGTGTTTGGAGCCTTGGAGAGGCCAGAGGACAGAAAAGCATTAATTAAAGATTGTATAAAGGAAAAATTGAGTTTGTACACACGTTAGACATGTTAGAAAATAGTAGCTGAGACCTAATTTTCATACACTAAGCAATCACTCTAATCATTCAAATTTGGCTGAGTGGTTAATAACTCATGTTTCTGTGGTGTGACAAATTCAGAACACACATTTATTGTTGCTTTACATGATCTTTAAAGCTACATTTTGCAGCCATCTTTGCTTGATGAGTCTCCACAGCCTTTCTGTTTGAACTTTTTTCATGCTGGACCACACTGATCAACAGAAATGGATTTTTTGATGCACAGCTTCCCTCATTTTTAGTCATGCTAGGGTTGCAGCTCTATGCATAGCAATACTGGTCTGCTGGTTCATCTGTTACTTTGGTGCACAGTAATATATCTCAACAGCTATTGGATAGATTTACATGAAATGTGACACAAACATCCATGGTACCCAGAGGATAAAACGTGACTTTGGTGATCCCTGGACTTTTAATCTAGTGCACAGGTTCTCAAAGTGCCAACGGTGGAATGATGCCAATGAAATATTTCATGCAGCCTCTGAACTGGACATGAAATGTATGCATTCTATTCTAGCCTTTCCCTTTTAAATATTTCCACTTTCAATAGCTCACTTCTAATACACTGCTCAGCAACTGCATCAAACTGTGATCCCTAACAAACGTCTGTCAGGTTAGAAATGACAACTTGTAGAAAGCTGCTGGTTACATTGCAATTATCTTGTGAGTGTTACAGAAATTAAATTCTGTCATAAATGCTCATGCTGTTCGGTAAAGTTGGCAATTTCATTGCACAACTTTGGAATTTAATGTGGAAGTGAGATGGAAAAGCCACCAGGAAAAAAAAGTGCTGGTTGTGGATGAAAAGAGGTTTCAGGAAAATGGATCAACTCTTATTTTGTCGGACCTCAGGGGTGATAAAGTAACGCTAAACACCATGGGACCAATCACAAATTCTACAAGTTAATCGGTTTTCCTGTATGGCCCCCAATCATAAACTAGTTCCCTAAACTGGCACTCAGTCATCAAAACCTTGGTTTAGTGACACCAGCAGGCCAAAGGTTTCAATTATCCAGTGAAATACCTCAACATCTGTTCAGTTCTTGACCAGCTCAATACGCCATTAGACTGGCCATTTTATTGAGTTTTAAAAAAAAAACAAAAAAAAAACGTGTTTATGGAAATAATCTCTTCAGAAGAGATTTAACAAAAATCTCCCACACTGATTTTCATCCAATCAGTCTTTTTTTTTATTGAGCTGATGACATTAGGCTATTTGGCAAATATATAGCCTCCCTCTTTTGTGGTATGAAAACATGCTTGCAGTTCCCGCAGTGTCTTCTCTTCAATCAATATCTAAGATTCATTGGCAGAAAACACTTTGTGTTGCACTGCATTTCTCTCCAGACATGCAACAAGAATCAAAACAGCCCGGCATCAGATCTTATTCAGTGGCACCTGATCCAAATCAGTGAGATTGTTGCTGGGCTGATTTACATATCTAGTGACAATAAATATCTGCTAATTTGAAAAAATGTGGTGAAGCAAAATTTTGCGCCCTTGATGGTAGTTTCCAGCTGGCTTAGCTCTCATTTTTGTGTGGTGCACGCATTTAAAAGGAAAATTCAGTAGTTTTCATGTGGATGTCCAGTCAGTATTGATGGCAAATGTAGTTCTCCTGCTGCAAAATGTGTTGTTCTACCTGCATCCAGTGATGTAGTTAGTGTTAAAAGAAGAACAACGGGCTATTTCTGCTTGGATTTCCAGTCTCCGAATCTGGGTAGCCAGGCAGTGAGCTAGATGAGTATTTTTGTCACCTGACAAGCTCACCTGCAATGCATCCTGGTATATGCAGGCACTGCTACACAGCTCTGTGAGGAGGAAATCCGACTGACTACATTTACAGTACCATCAACACAGATTGGACATAAGCATGAAAAGTGCAGAATTTTGTAATAATGTCTGCAGTAGAATCTGCTGCAACTACTTTCTTTCTGCTAAAAAGAAAATAGTTCCTACGTTAAACTGTCCACAACAAGGTTTGTGGATTATCTTGAGTTACTGGGTCATGATTTATGGAGAAAGACACTGCTGTTTAATTTTTCAAATGTTTTTCTGGTTATATTGGAGAGAGGGCAGGCATCACACAACTATCTAGATCGATAAATAGCACCACAGACCAGAAGAAAATTATGTATTTTTGATTTTGGGGTGAACTCTGTCTTTGAGCCTTTAATGAGGTGCATTAGATAATCTGATTAAAACTGGAGCACGTTGGCAATAGCTACAATGCAAAAAATTACCGTATGACAAAAAATGTTGGTAATATGCAGACTGGAGTGATATCCAGCATCAGTCAAGAGGCTCTTCGGTCTTGCATGTACACATTTTAGACCTGTTCACATACTTTTTATGCAGTGCACTTAGATCTCTCACCCATAATAAGATAACACTCAATCTGAGGCTTCGAATGCATGGAAAAGCTAGAAACCGTGGGTTAAATGTAAGATAGTGAATGAGACACACTCCCACCTGCAGCTACTGTTGAAATGAGCCTGAACATAACACTTCACCCCAAAAACTCTGCCTGAAGAGCTGTGAAGTGCACAATAGTAAAAGACTGGCTGTTCTGGGCATCTGCCAGGTGTGAATGTGTGTAACTCAGTGTGAGGCAGTGTGTCACTGAGCACATGCACTCAGCTAAAACTGAAAAAGAAGAAAACTGCGGTGAGAAAATGACTGCCATCTTGTCTGGAGGTGATTCTGGTGAGCGTTTGATGCTAACTAGTTTGAGTCCTGAGGGAGTTTAAATGTATTAAACAGCTGTATGAAGCCGTTTATTTCCCAAAGGGATATATGCTGATGTGCCACATCTCCATAATGTCACCTCAGGAGAAACTGTCAGATGGGTTGATGTGGTTTGATGTGGCATATGTGCAGGCCTGACCGTCTGTCTGTCTCTGTCTGATCTGATCTACGTCTACATCAACGTGACTGTAAGTGTCTTGAAGACATTAAGACAGTTTGAAGTCAACTGGAAAATATTAGTGGACCAAATGAAAGTGAAAATCAAAATATAAACTGTCAGAATGCAGTATTTGGTCTGGCTTCATCTGACTTTTAAGGATAATTCTTGTTTATTAGAACTTGGATGTAATTTTTGTAGTTTGCGCCTTCATTTCCATCATTTATGATAAAATTATTCTGACTGCTGAGATCTGGAAATACAGCTGAAATACGTATCAGATGTGTCAGAAAGTTACTTGTAGGCAATGGAAAATCAAGTGCGGGGTTTGGATTTACAGTAAGAGCAGCGGACAAAGCAGTCAACATTTATGGACAGTGTTTCCAGGATGTTGAACTTTTCATGTAAAGATATCAACCATATTATTATCACCATCTTGTTGCTGCTGTTTACATTCAACCTGACGCAAATTCAAAAAAAGCAGTACAGAATTATTTCCTGGATGTTCGCAAATAACTGTATTGTTTTATTTTATATTTTTATTCTATTCTATTCTATTCTGAATTTAATTAACCTTAACCTTGAGTACTGTGTTATCATTACCAGTGGGAATGAAACTAGGAAACAGGCCAAGTACTTGACAGCTTTTACAGAGGAGCAACAGAAAGTATCCTGACTGGAAACATTACAAATTGGCACTGTTTGTGCACGGCCGAGGACAGGAAGACTCTGCAGGAGATGATTAAAAGTTCCCAGAATATCACTGGTACCCATCTACAGTACTGAGCATTAGAGGTGCACAGAGACATCATTATTTGTATCTGTATCTGTTAAACCAACAAAATTATCTGTCTCTATCTGGATAGACGCCAAAACGCCAAAAGTGGGCGTGGTTTGTACCATAACTCATTATAAAAATAAAGAAATAGAAATATATTAGAATAAATACATTTTGGAAATTCTTTTTTCCTAAATAATATATTCGGACTCTGGTGCATCACTACTGAGCATCAGTGATATCGGTCAGGTGACGTGTCTCTGCAGAGCCCAAAGGACAATAAAAAAGAAAACCCAAACAGCAACAGCCTGTTCACCCTGCTGTCTGGCAAGCAATACAGAAGTATCTTCTGCTGCACCAGTAGACAACAGTGCAGCTACTTTCCTCAGGCTATAATGGTGTGTTCAAATAGAAAGCGAATAAAATTTTTAATGCCACGAGCATGCAAAATTTGCCTCATTCACGCGGGGCTTTTGCTGAGTGTTGCATGAAGGCGACCGGGCGGAGCTGAAGCCCACAGCCGTCAGACAGCTGCTGAGAGCCAGGGACCTTTGGAGATGAGAGCTGGGGACAGACCATAGCTTCTAGAGGAGGAAACACCAGAGTCTGAGAGCTGATTTTGTTCTGATGCCAACTCCTTTACTGATGACCCTGATGAAGGCCTGAGCCGAAACGCGTTGGTCAACTAATAAAGCTGTTCCTAGTACTGCAAGTGTTGCTGGAGTTTTACCTCTTTCTGGACATTTTTCTTCTCTCCGTGCACCTTGTTAGTGGGTGAAGTTGTGCCAGAAAACCCCTACTTGTGCCAACTCCTTTACTTGCAGAGGAGAGCTCAGAGTTTATATTCAAACTTTTAGGATCAAAAAGTGGATCTGTCTTCAATCTTGCCTCTCAACCTGCAGCAATGACCCACTGAGGAGTCGCGGACCCATTTAGCGGCAAGAGCAGAGCTCATGGTTTGTTTTTTAAACTTTTGGGATAAAAAAAGTGGATTAATAGTCACTCCCGCTTCTTAACCTGTCCGCAGCAGCGACCCACGGAGGAGCCAACCTCACTAGACTGTGTCCTGTAAGCTAATTAGTCTCTAGAGGAAAAATTTATTTTACTTCATGAACATACAGGGAGTGACAAAACAGAACTAACCAGGTTCTCTGGTGAGTGCTGGTGGGTATATATGGGTATATACAGTATATATATGTATAAATGTTCCAAAATGATCCGACAATCGAACTCGCACGAGTAACATGGAGCGAATGCTCGCTTTGCTTTTGGTGTGAACACAGCGTAAGACTCTTCAACTCATCTGCTGCACTCAAAAAACTATTTTTACTACCATAAAAAAATCGTTCTTCATGTGTAGCATAAAGGGACTACGACTTGCATTTTTTTGTGCAATACTGTGATGTAGAATGAGAAATAAATGAACCCTGAATAATTGAAACATAATAATTTCATTTGTAATGATAAGTTTTTCACCTGTCTCAGGCACTGTATCTTTGTGTTCCAGGTGCTATGTTTAAGGTCCTCAGGACAAGGGGACATCACTGTTGAGTCTTCATTGTAGAGCAATGAAACACTGCTTTTCATTCTGATGTTAAATTACTCCTTAAAGCCAATGAAAACTTAAATGTTCATGATTGCATAGGCAACAATCAATGTTAAAGTTTGGTAAAGTTGTACTTAATTATTATTTGTTAAGTGTTTTAATTAAAAACTTAAGGAATATTTAGTTTGATCTGATTTGATTTACAGTGCTGTCAACTTGATATAAGCAAATAGTCCCACGGCTGTCAGCAGATTTGTTTTTTCAAATATTGGTCCTTGGAAATATGTGATGTCACCTTTCCCCAACTGAGCCCTGCCCATTGCAAATCATCAAGAAGTCTGGAAAAAAAAAAAACGGAACAGAAATGATAGAAAATCTCTCAGGTGAAACAGCCAAAATTGCTCCAACTTTGGCAGAAAAATGTTTAA
>JAJHUR010087179.1:0-10587 GCA_027495735.1 Lutjanus campechanus | reverse complement strand
CACCAAAACCCTCTCTCCTCCTCCTACATGCACACACACACACACACACACACACACACACACACACACACACACACACAAATCAAATCCCACTGCTGTACTGTGTGGGAGTTTGGAGAGAAAAACCTGATTATTTCTTTCTGAGTGCTTCACACAGGTACAAGTCTGTGTGTGTGTGTGTGTGTGTGTGTGTGTGCGTGTGCGTGTGTATGTGTATGTGTGTCTGTGCGCGCGTGCGTGCATGTGTGTGTGTGTGTGTGTGTGTTTGGGTTTGAAGCCAACATGACATTTGTTTGCTGTGTTTTCCTGGAAGAGAGAAAAAGAAAAGTTTCTCTTACATCTCTGCAGCAGCTCTCTGGTCAGTGGTTTCTGTCTCTCCGGTTGGTCGGTGGTTTCTGTCTCTTTGATTGGTCAGTGGTTTCTCTGTCTCTGCTTGGTCAGTGGTTTCTGTCTCTTTGATTGGTCGGTGGTTTCTGTCTCTCCGATTGGTCAGTGGTTTCTCTGTCTCTGCTTGGTCAGTGGTTTCTGTCTCTTTGATTGGTCGGTGGTTTCTGTCTCTCCGGTTGGTCAGTGGTTTCTCTGTCTCTGCTTGGTCAGTGGTTTCTGTCTCTCTGATTGGTCGGTGGTTTCTGTCTCTGCAGTTGGTCAGTGGTTTCTGTCTCTCTGCTTGGTCAGTGGTTTCTGTCTCTTTGATTGGTCGGTGGTTTCTGTCTCTCCGATTGGTCAGTGGTTTCTCTGTCTCTGCTTGGTCAGTGGTTTCTGTCTCTTTGATTGGTCGGTGGTTTCTGTCTCTCCGATTGGTCAGTGGTTTCTCTGTCTCTGCTTGGTCAGTGGTTTCTGTCTCTTTGATTGGTCGGTGGTTTCTGTCTCTCCGATTGGTCAGTGGTTTCTCTGTCTCTGCTTGGTCAGTGGTTTCTGTCTCTTTGATTGGTCGGTGGTTTCTGTCTCTCCGATTGGTCAGTGGTTTCTCTGTCTCTGCTTGGTCAGTGGTTTCTGTCTCTTTGATTGGTCGGTGGTTTCTGTCTCTCCGATTGGTCAGTGGTTTCTCTGTCTCTGCTTGGTCAGTGGTTTCTGTCTCTTTGATTGGTCGGTGGTTTCTGTCTCTCCGATTGGTCAGTGGTTTCTCTGTCTCTGCTTGGTCAGTGGTTTCTGTCTCTTTGATTGGTCGGTGGTTTCTGTCTCTGCGGTTGGTCGGTGGTTTCTGTGTCTCCGGTTGGTCGGTGGTTTCTGTCTCTGCGGTTGGTCAGTGGTTTCTGTCTCTGCGGTTGGTCGGTGGTTTCTGTCTCTGGTTGGCTGGTGGTCTCTGTGTGTCTGGTCAGTGGTTGGTTTCCGTCTCTTCGGTTGGTCAGTGGTTTCTGTCTCTGCGGTTGGACGGTGGTTTCTGTCTCTGGTTGGCTGGTGGTCTCTGTGTGTCTGGTCAGTGGTTGGTTTCTGTCTCTCCGGTTGGTCAGTGGTTTCTGTCTCTGCGGTTGGTCAGTGGTTTCTGTCTCTGCGGTTGGTCAGTGGTTTCTGTAAATGGTAATGGTAAATGGACTGTATTTATATAGCGCTTTTCTAGTCTTATAGACCACTCAAAGCGCTTTCACAATTACATCACATTTACCCCATTCACACACACTTTCACACACTAATGACAGAAGACCTGTACATCAGAACTCATTCACTCACATTCATACACCGGTGGCGCAGCACCGGGAGCAGTTCGGGGTTCAGTGTCTTGCCCAAGGACACTTCGACATGTAGACTAGAGGAGCCGGGAATCGAACCACCAACCTTCGATTGGGAGACGACCCGCTCTACCACTGAGCCACAGCCGCCCCACAGCCGCCCCACAGCCTGTCTCTGCGGTTGGTCAGTGGTTTCTGTCTCTGCGGTTGGTCAGTGGTTTCTGTCTCTGCGGTTGGTCAGTGGTTTCTGTCTCTCCGGTTGGTCGGTGGTTTCTGTGTCTCCGGTTGGTCGGTGGTTTCTGTCTCTGCGGTTGGTCGGTGGTTTCTGTCTCTCTGGTTGGTCAGTGGTTTCTGTCTCTGCGGTTGGTCAGTGGTTTCTGTCTCTGCGGTTGGTCAGTGGTTTCTGTCTCTGCGGTTGGTCAGTGGTTTCTGTCTCTGCGGTTGGTCAGTGGTTTCTGTCTCTGCGGTTGGTCGGTGGTTTCTGTCTCTGGTTGGCTGGTGGTCTCTGTGTGCCTGGTCAGTGGTTGGTTTCTGTCTGTCTGGTGAGTCGGTGGTTTCTGTCTCTGGTTGGTTTGAGTTTCAGTTCAGTCGATTTTATTTGCAGGAAATTTGTATTGCTAAAGACAGTTAACAACAATAATGTAAGTACCAACAGTTAATAAAATAAAAGATAGTGAAATTTATGTAAGTAAATGAAGTAATTGTAATTCAATTAAATGTAGTACAACTACACAGTAGTCATTTAATAGCTGCAGACAAGAAAACCACTAATCTAATAACAGGAACAAACAAACAAATGCAGATGGTGGTGTGTCGGTTGAATACGGTATAATTTATATTTATACATTTCTGTCGGCTATATCTGTGTCCTATTAGTTCTGTCTTTTCCTATGGCAGGAAATTACATATTTGGCAGTCAACATTGCACATTCATTCTTTTCCCTGAGAACAAAGGGTTAAATTCTCCTTTCCTATTAAGGTTTGGAGAAATTGTTCCCATTTTAAAGAAAAAACCTTCCTCACAGTGAAAACACAGTGTGTCCTCTGAGGACAGAAAAGTCTGCTTGTGCCTGTTTGTCTCTGTCACCAGACTGTGGTCACTGTGTCTGAACCTGGCCCATGTTTCTCTCAGGTTACTGTGGTCAGGTGGTCAGGTGGTTAGGGCCACTGTATACTGTCTATTCAGGGACAAATATGTCTTGTGCTGACTTATGTTGTGAGTGTGTCTTATTGTTCCAATAAGGGATGTATGTTCTTTTTCTTTCATTAGAAATTAGTTGGTGTAATGTTCTAGCTGGGGTTTGTGATGTCAGAAGGTTAAAGGTCAGCTGGCCTCAGGATGTTAATCTGTATATAACAGTAACAGACAGGGTCACTCTTTTAATGTGGCTGATCATTTTTTAATATTTACAAGTAAAGGATTCTGGCCTAATTCAGCCCTGCATTCAGAATTTGGAGTTGTTATTTGTACCCTGAGAAAACTTTTGCAGTTTCAATTGGATTTTTGTCCCATTTTTCCCAATAATTTTGTTTTTAGTTTCTCTGATTGTTTCTCCAGTTTGTATTTCTTTTTTGCCTCTCTTGTTAGTTTCTGTAATTTGTCTCTCTACTTGGTTTCTCTGGTTTGTCTCTGTTTTGTCCCTCTGATTTTTTACCCTGGTTCCTGTTTCTGGTTGGTTTCTCTGGTTTGTTTCTCAGGATTTTATCCCTTGTTTGTCCCTAGTTGTTTCTGTCTCTCTGGTTTGTCTCTGTTTTTTTCTGTCTCTCTCTGTGGTGACTTGACTTTACAAAACAAAAAACCTACAAGCCACTGAGGGGCTGCTGTACCAGTACTTGACTATTTGACGCATCTCCTTTGTGCAGCGGGTCGATTAATTCAGACTCACAAGCGTCCGTGCAGCAATACTCAAGCATGTTTATTTACACATCCTCTGGTCCATCACAATAAGTGTCCGTTAATCTACATGTACTTCTATCCATTAATAACTTACATGCAAAACAAACAAAGGCTCCATTGTTGGCCATGCAACATCTGACGGTCAAAAAACTGTGCTTCACCGGAAAGCAACACCTGCCGAAGTGATTACTTCCTCCTCTACATATACATTTACCACACTCCACATACCACCTACTGTGCAACTACAAGTGAACACATCTTTTCATATACACATCTGCACATGAACATTACCCATAAATGTCTCTAACACTCTGGTTGGCTTGCGTCTCTCTGTTTGTTTCTGTCTCTCTGGTTTGTCTCTCTTGTGCAGACTAGCTCAGACTAGTCTGACGATGAAGCTCCTTGGATGAGAGGCGAAACGTCTTCAAAAAAGTCCAGTCCTTTAAACAAGTCCAGTTGCTTTTGATTTGATCTTTCTTGAGATAACAGTGACCTGGACGATGATCTTGTTGTTTCTGTCTCTCTGTTTGTTTCTGTCTCCCTGGTCTGTCTCTCTGGTTTGTCTCTCTTGTTGTTTCTGTCTCTCTGTTTGTTTCTGTCTCCCTGGTCTGTCTCTCTGGTTTGTCTCTCTTGTTGTTTCTGTCTCTCTGGTTGGTTTGTGTCTGTCTGGTCTTTCTCGTTTGACTCCTGTGATCTGAACGCATTCTGCTCTCAGATCAGTTTTCAGCTCTGATGTCTGATGAATTGTTGTCCTCAGTCTCTGTGTTGAGCTTCAGAGCTTCCGCTCTGTTGGACACCATCCCCAGCAGACTGTCAGTTGGCTGCTGGACACTAGTCACCTCACAGTGTTCTCTGTTCATTCAGCTGGTGCCGATCAGTCCCTGCAGTTCTGCTGGAGATGAATGGAGAGGTTAAACTGTGATTCAGAGTCAGGACATAATGAAGAACAATCAGCTGACCTCAGGTCAGCAGCAGGTTCATGCTCTGTGGACATGCAGGGATTCAAACGCTCACGGATCAGTTTCCACCTGTTTTTATCAACAATCTGTTTTTAAATCAGTGTGAGTGGAAATGAGACGAATTCTGAAACAAAAAACTGGAGACGTTCTAAAAACATGTTTCATGTCTGAGATGTAAAAGCGGTTGTGTGGTTCAAAACAGAAACACATTCAGTGAATAAATGATGATGTCCAGGGATCATGTGACTTCCAGTGGAGAGACATGTGTGGAGTGATGACGAGACTGTAACGTCCCTCACATTAAAGGGACAGTTTCAGTTGATTTGTTTTAATCGCCCCATCTCAAAAAGATAAAAAAATAAAAATCATTTTTAAAAAATCAATATTAGATGTGTATTAGAATATTCGACTTAAAAAAAAAATTTTTTTCTCTAACCATGACTCTTTTTTTTTTTTTGACATTTTCACTAAACGTGAGGACTTTTTGACCACTTTTTTCTCTAAATATGCTAAATATACTATTTTCATGACTATTTTCTCTGATTATAATGTTTTTTGACAAATGTTTTATATAGACATGACAAATTTTTTGTTGCCTTTTTTCTCTCAACATGTCAACTTCTTTCTTGGTCTATTACATAGTTTGTGTTATTGTGTGACTTCAGTGTGATAAAGACTTAGGTCTCACAACAACACAAACACACTAACAGATGGAGGCAGCAGCAGACCAACAACTCCTGTGTTCTGTGAGATAAAATTACTAATTTTATCAGTGGAGTTTGGTTGGTTTGTAGAGAGATATTTGTCTTTTACAACGGTGGTTTCCTGTCAGAAAAGTCTGTCTGACAGAAAGGTAAAGTGATGAAAATATTCTAAAAAATAGCGTACACTTACACTGCTAATGATTTTTTAGATGTCAAAAATACATATTGCTGCACATCAGGACTCAAATGATGCAAACAATCCAATTTCCAAACCATCTGAATGTTAAGATGTGTTTCCCAAAACCATAAAGAAGCTTGTAGAAATATTGCTGCAGCAGATTGTCTTCAAGTTTCTATTATTTTTGTTCCTTTTTAACTCTGTACTTTCATCTTTCATCATGAACACTGATGCTCTTTTGATCTGCAATATCTTCATCTCTTCTCTCTGAAGTCTTCATCTCCTCTGAAGTGACTGTAAAGTGCGTTCTCTATCACCTTCAGCTGCTTGCACAGTTGACTTTAAGAACATGAGAACAGTGAGAACCTTCTGCTGTTTAACTGTGGTGAGCAGGTGTAAAAAATAGTCTGATCAGGAAACAGGCCAAGTTCAGTCAGAGAGATCAGAATGATTTTTATTGTTTTATTGTTTTAATGTCTGTAAGAAGTTAAAGATGGAACATGTTCCAGCAACAAGCTGGAACATGTTCACAACAAGTGTTCTTCAATAGAACAACAAATAGAACCTCAGTGTTTAAACCCAATATAAAATAGATCATGTTGAGCTTTACTGTCTAATTTTTGATTAATGTTTGCTTCAGATTTGTTCAACTGTTGGCTGAATGAAAACATAAATGAAATTATTGTTTAACCTTAAAAGCATTAGTTGGCTGAATCTTTAATCGGCCCTGAGTTCTGTCTACAGGCATTCATTTCAAACAGCCCCAACAACAACCTTTAACAACACCTCTACAAAGTAGTGCAGCATGTATGTAGCCTGAGAAGCAAAACCCAGGGCAAAAATACCCGCTGACTGCTGTTCATTAAGTCTGTAACAAGCTCACAGTCACTAATGACAGTTGTATTAAATTAGATCTCTGAACAGTGATAGGAAAAAATGCTCACACACGTCAGAAATTCAGTCTGAACTCAGGTTAGCATGTGCGCTAACAATGGTAACACGTTAGGAGCCTCAGGTTAGCATGTATGCTAACATTTGTAACACATTAGCAGCAGATCTTCTCTCTGTGTCTGCACCTCCATGTGACTTATGGCTAACCAATCAGGTGACAGAGCTCACAGCTGTCATGACCAACACTGAACTGTGTCCTGGTCAGTAACTTTGATCACTGATCGATGTCTTTGTTTGTGTTGGCAGATCATCAGAAGTTGGACCGTGAAGCTCGTATTTGTCGTTTACTGAAGCACCCAAACATTGGTGAGTACTGCTGCATGTACCAGTACTGCAGGTACTAGTGCTACTGTTGCTATGGATACTATTTTATTTTATTTTATTTATTTGCTCTTTATCTATAAAAGTGTGGTGTAAAAACACAATTATAAGACAAAACATATTCAAAATTCACAATAAAAAACAGTAAATCTGCTGCTCTGATCTGTCATAGTTCTGATAGTTGGTAGGTCCAACAGAGAAGATGATTGGATGACATCAGAAAACTCTGAGACTAGAAACATGATGGTGTGTGTCAAGAGACATAAAACACTGTGGTCAGGTGGTATAATTTCTATAATATGAGCTGGCAGCAGCGTGTCGGTGTTCAACAGAAGAGGTCTGAGAACGGAGCCTTGAGGAACTCCGCTTTGTTTTTAAACCAGTGTAGTTCTGTTTCCCTGCTGGTCTGTAATCTGGATACAAAAAAGGTAACTGTTCTATTACAGTTACAGATAAAAAAAAAACAGAAGATAATGTAATAAGACATGTTGTAAAAATGTGGATTCTGAGCAGGATTACAGTTGTAATATAAAGAACGATATCCTTTTATGCACAGTGAGCACACAGCTGACGATTCATAACCATGAAAGAATGATTCACTGGGTGGAAATCAGAGGTTGCACTAGTCATTATCTATTTTTACCCATCACTTTAATTTTTAAAATGATAATAATGACATATTCAATAGCATTTAATTTTTTGATTTTGATTTCTGCATGTTCGTGCATCCTCGGACGAATCCGTTACTCATATCGTTTTTTGACATACTATGTAGCAGAACATTTTTCCATCCTCCCTCCTCAGCCAGGAGAACTCCTGCTCTCACTGAACTCTGTACTCCCTCCTGGCCTCCTTGCTGCCACTTGCTCCCTCCGTAGTTGCCAAGGGCTGATTACTTGTTTGTCCTTCAGTCTCACTCTTATCAACACCATCATTGTTATTGGGCTTTTTGAAGAAACTTCGGATACTCAGCTGCCGTGACATTTTCCCGAGTGAAGCCAATGAGGTCATGCATCAAGAGAGACAATAGCTAATTAATATGCTCACTCGCCACCAAGTGGTCAGGGGTGTGAATTGCAATCTGTCAAAATTACCGATGGCCTTCAGATTTTTCCGTCACTGTTTTAAAAAAACGGTCAAAGACTGAAAATATTCGGTTAACGCGACCCCTGGTGGAAATGTAACTTTTTTAAAAATCTTAAAATCTATCAATCAATCATTTGAGCACAAGGGAAGGAACAGCTGGACAAACTAATAAACTTAACAATGAACATAAAACATTAAATGAACGACTACTAAAAGAATGAATCTGCATCTATTTTGATCATTGATTAATAGTTTTTAGTCATTTTTTTTACACTTAAAAAAGTCTAAATTCTCTGATTTCAGCTTCTTCAATGTGAATATTTTCTGGTTTCTTTACTCCTCTCTGACAGTAAACTGAATATTTTTGAGTTGTGGACAAAACAAGACATTTGAGGACGTCATCTTGAACATTTGTCACCATTTTCTGACATTTTATGGACCAAACAACTAATCAGTTAACCAAGAAAATGATCGACAGATTGATCGATGATGAAAATAATAATTACAGGAAAGACATGGAAAATAGATCAATAGATAATAGACTACGTCCGTGTCCTCCACATGTTTGGACCTATTTTTCAATCTCTGATCCTTATCGATAAAGGATTAATCAGGATTAATTAATTCATTGTTTTAGGTCATTTTTTTAAATAAAAAAGGTCAAAATTATCTGAAAATAATTATTAGTTGCAGCTCTAAAAAATGTATTAGACCAAACAACGTCACCATGATTTACAGGTAATCCAAAAGAGACAGAAAGTAATCAAGTTCAATTACTTCAGTATTCTGATACTTGGATTACATTACTGGCTATGTTTTTGAACAGGTAATTAATAACTGTATCAGATTAGATTTCGAAAGTAATAATATCAGATGGTGCACAGACTGATGTTCTTCTCTCTCAGAGTCTTCTGTGTTCTTTTTTAATCAGAAGTGTTGATAACTGTTAGCAGCAGCTCTGATATCATAAAAACACTTCAGTGAGCAGAATGTGAAGGCAGCAGCAGCAGCAGCAGCAGCAGATCTTCATCTGAACGTGAGTCGTGCTGACTGAAGTGGTCAGAATACAGAGCGTGTCGACCTGACAGATGACTCATAGTCTGACTTCTGTCAGTCAAACGGAGAATATGAGGGCTTGTCAGCTTATCAGCAGCACATAATACAACATGAACAGTGTTATTGTTTCAGTCAGAGGACACAGTTTGTCTTTCTGTCTTCAGAGATTCACAATGAGCCTGCAGATCTGTTGTTCAGCTCTTTTATTCATTTTTGCCAGAGTGACATTTGAGACCAACTGTTGGAACGTCTTGAAACTGTGGTGTAAAAAATTAATACTGCAAACACTGACACTAACTAGCTAACACTAAAAATGAAAAAGTTGAGAAAACTCAAAAATTTAAGACATTTTGTGCTCAAGTCAAATTCTTAAGGTTTGAAAAGGTTTTACAGACTCCTGCTTTTTGTTGAGAAAATTTACTTTTCTTCTCTTAAATACTTAAATCTTTGCATTTTAGAAAATCAAAACATTATATTTGAAAAAAATGTATTGAGTAAATTCATTGAAGTAAAAGTAAATGTTAAAATTTTAATATTTTCAATTGTAATTATTTAATTTTTCAGACACACACACACACACACACACACACACACACACACACACACACACACACACTGTGTTAATTCCATAATTACTTGAGGCTCATTTACTGTGACCTATTTTTTAAAATTTGTATAGTTTTTAAAACTCAAATATTCAAGTTCATCTGAAGAAGAAAAGAAAATGATCTCAATGAAAGATTACAGGTCAGCAAAACTTTTTAATGTTATTTCAAAACTACTCAAAAATCTATTGCAGTGCATTGCCTTGAAACTTTGAGTTTTCTGAACTCTCTTTTTGTACAGTCTAGTTCTTTGGTCCATAAAATGTCAGAAAATGTCTCTCAAAGTCCTCAAATGTCTTGTTTTGTCCACAAGATATTCAGTTTACTGTCAGAGAGGAGTAAAGAAAATATTCATATAAATATATTTATTTACTTTTTATTTTAAAAAATTACTCAAAACAATTTATAAATTAATGAATCCTGTTACAATCGTGTCAGTTTAATTATTTTTCAGTCTTTGACCTATTGACCTATTTTTCAATCTTTCCTTTAATGATTATTTTCATTTTTTATCACCTAAATTATATCTGACTATCTAGATCGTCTAAATCTCAGATCATCATGTTTTTACAGTGCAGGAGTTAGTGTCTGTGTTCACAACAAACACAGAAAGAAAACAAGAGGACGTCTTTCATATCAGATATAAATTGACATTAAAATATGTAAAATGTTCTGTGAATGTACAGACAGCAACTGACCCTTCATAATAAAAGCCTCTTTGACTGACAGACAGCAGAGAAACCTTCTGATCACAGTCAGTCAGATGTTCAAATATGACCTCACATGGACCTGAGCAGCCAATCAGCAGGCAGCAGCTGAACCCAGCCTCCAATCAGAGCGCTGTGTGGGCAGGTGATGCTCTGCAGATACTGAGCAGTGTTACATAACTCTGAGTGTGTGTGTGTGTGTGTGTGTGTGTTGCTAAGCAACAGTGTCCTTAGGTGAAGGCACCAAAACCCTCTCTCCTCCTCCTACATGCACACACACACACACACACACACACACACACACACACACACACAAATCAAATCCCACTGCTGTACTGTGTGGGAGTTTGGAGAGAAAAACCTGATTATTTCTTTCTGAGTGCTTCACACAGGTACAAGTCTGTGTGTGTGTGTGTGTGTGTGTGTGTGTGTGTGTGTGTGTGTGTGTGTTTTCCG
>JAJHUR010087178.1:0-24117 GCA_027495735.1 Lutjanus campechanus | reverse complement strand
CTGTATATACCTGTCCACACCTGTATATACCTGTCTACACCTGTCCACACCTGTATATACCTGTCTACACCTGTTCACAACTGTATATACCTGTCTACACCTGTCCACACCTGTATATACCTGTCCACACCTGTATATACCTGTCTACACCTGTCCACACCTGTATATACCTGTCTACACCTGTCCACACCTGTATATACCTGTCTACACCTGTCCACACCTGTATATACCTGTCTACACCTGTCTGCATCTGTCCACACCTCTCTATACCTGATCCACACCTTTCCACACCTGTATACATGTGTCCACACCTGTCCACAGTGTCCTCTGTCCCACCTGGATGCAGGCGTCTTATGTCTCTGCTGTGTTTCAGCTGTGTGAGAAGAGCAGGACGTCTCCTCATCCGGCCTCGAGACAGATCCAGCTGGACCTCCACCGCACCCTGACAACCAATCAGCACTTCTCTTCACCCTCTAGCCCAGCCCTCCAGCAGCTCCGCCGCATCCTATTGGCTTTCTCCTGGCAGAACCCTGCGATTGGCTACTGCCAGGGACTCAACAGGTAGTCCTGTATATATGTACTGAAGCACACTGTCTGCTTTAAAAACAATGAGTCATGTGACCTGTGACAATGTCTGACCGTGTGTCTCTCAGGGTGGCGGCCATCGCTCTGCTGGTTCTTCAGAGTGAAGAAGACGCCTTCTGGTGTCTGGTGGCTGTGGTGGAGACCATCATGCCTCAGGACTACTATACCAAGAACCTGGTGGCCTCTCAGGTCAGAAACACACTCACCTGTTCAGCAAACACTACTGTTAGCAAACATTATTAAAGTTAAGACAGTTTATCACAGATGTTGTGAAGTTTGTGGGTATAGCGGCCACATCTTGTGTCATGTGGTGGGCGTGTCTCATAGCTCCTGTGAGTCACAGGTAGACCTACCTGGTTTGTGTGTTCAGGCAGACCAGCGGGTGCTAAAGGACTTCCTGTCAGAGAAGCTCCCCCGGCTGGCCAATCACTTCGAGGATCACGCCATCGATGTGTCTCTGATCACCTTTAACTGGTTCCTGGTGGTGTTTGTGGAGAGTCTGCCCAGTGACATCCTGTTGCCACTGTGGGACGCCTTCCTCTATGAGGGCACCAAGGTACAGTGAACACACCACAACACCTAAACACACAACAACACCTGAATGCACCACATCTTGCTGCTGCTTTGGGACACCTTCCTGTGTGAAAGTACCTCAACACCTGACACATCAAAGTCTCTGATTGATTGATGTCGTATTTTTTTGCACTTGCACTCTGGTAACTCTGTCGCTGATTAGTTAGTACCTGCTGCTGTTAGCTACTGTTAGCAAACACTGCTGTTAGCAAACTGTAGCTGTTAACACTCTGGTAACACTGTCTCTGATTGGCTGGTACCTGCCACCTCCGTTGGTCGGGTTGGTTATTGAGGGTATGAATGCAGGTGTGTTTTGAGATTTTGGTCCTTTGGTGCGTCAAAAGTTTAAAAAATCATTTCAATCAGTTTGTAGAAAAGAGTCTGTCAGCTCCGAGGCTGCAGACCAGATTTTATTATAATGAGATTCATCCTGTGCTTCTGTTCCAGGTGATGTTCAGGTACGCTCTCGCTCTCTTCAAATACAAAGAAGATGACATCCTGAAGATTCACGACAGTGTGGAAATCTACCAGTACCTGCGCTTCTTCACGAAGACCATCTCTGACAGCAGGTAACATATAGCTGAGCTCACGTGATCTCATTTGATCTCACCTGAGCTCACCTGAGCTCGCCAGGGTCCTGTCCTGTGGAGCAGGTTCAACAGACCCAGGGTCTCTGTAGGTGACCTGGCTGGACTAAACCTAACAAAGGTGATCAAGGATCAGTGGTCACATGAAGCTGGTTATTAACGAGTTCACATAAACAGGGCGGAGTTTACAACATTTGACCAATCACACCAGCATATTTTACAAATGAAGAGCAAACTATGATATGAGACAAATAATAAAGAAGAAGGTGATCATAACCATCATAACCCAGACTGAAAGAAACTCTCCTGCAGCTGACACATGCAGGAAGGACAGACGGCAAAAGAAAAAAAAAATCGCTTTGGTGGTAATAACATAACCTGCTGTTATCGATCAATTGTTATGAGCTTGTGTGAAGTGTCACAGTGCTGCCACCTGCTGGCCAGACTCAGTAAGTCTGATCTGTTTGCAGTCTGTTCATTCTGCAGAAGTGACTAAATGAAGTTTATTCAAAGTCCAAATGTTGAACATGTGATGGATTTACTGATTTTCTGTCTTATTTGATGTTTGATGATTTTCTGACTGTGTTGAACAAAACATTTAATGACATAAACATTGTGCATTAGGAGATTTTAAAGGTGTAGTTAGCGATGTGGGAGAAAACGAGCAGAGAAAACGATCACAGACCCACCCCTCCCTTCATACTCCACCCCGGGCTCCACCTCGACATTCATGGACGTGCATTGTCGTGGAAACGGCCGTAGAAACTAAAGCAGCAGTGAAGCAGCTGAAATAGCCAAGTTGTGAGTTACTGTAGCACACTGCTAAGCTGCGAAGCTAAGGTTAGCTGACCCGTCAGACAACTGTACCCACAACTTGACTGTTATTATAAATAGATAACATCACAACAACAGAACATTTAGGCAGATTAGACGATATGATGAATGTCTGACGGCTGTTACTGTTACTGTGAAGCACCGCAAAGATAATGTTGCTCACCTGTCCAGCAGAAAGACGTCGACCTCCACGTCCGTTTTCAGACCTTTTAATTCACGGAGTTCCCTCCACTGTCAGAAAGCCACACTGATGTTGACCCGCCGGGTCTTCAACCTTTCATGGTCGTTTTTTAATTTATGCTCCTCCGACCGTTTTCTCTTGGGCTGTTTTTCAGCCACGGTGAATATAAAATATCTGCACCTGATATACCGTCTCTCTGACTCTAACTGTGCACGCTACGTGACCTACTACTCCCCCTCCCCCCCTGTGTCTGACCTGTGCAGTATGAACCGGCCCCCTGGGCGTGAGGGGGTGGACCCATGTTCTGGCGGTTTGGTCCGAGCCACAGATTTACCTGCTGAGATTCAGAGCCCAGGCTGTGTATTGAAACCAGATTTTTTTTCAGCTGCTCTCAGAAGTGACAGCTTGTGGATAGTGAGGAGAAATACGGTGATTTTGACTAAAAGTGCGTCGGATTATGATCGCTAACTATACCTTTAATTTAATTTTTTAACATTATTTTTGACATTTAATAGAACAAAAGATTAGATTAGAATTATGAAAATAAACCAAAATGTTGAACTATTGCTTTAAAAACAGTTGAACTGTCGCTTTAGATGACATGTTTTGTTTTAAAGTGAAAATCTCTGCTCACTTCCTGTTGACCAGAGACAAAACATTCCCATCCTGCTGATGAATCGTGTCCTTGTTGTCTCGTCCCACAGGAGACTGACCACCATCGCCTTCAGCGACATGAACCCGTTCCCCGGCCGTCTGCTGAGGAACCGGCGAGCGCTGCACCTGGAGCGCCTACAGGGGGAGCTGCGAGAGCTGGAGGAGCAGCAAAGGGTGTTCGTCACGGAGAGCGCCGAACACAAAGACAAAGAGCTGGACACTATGATGAGCGAGGACGACGAGGAGCTCTGACATCAGAGCTGACGACTGCTGGTTGACAGGCCGCTGATTCTCACCTGAAGCTGCTGCTCACCTGTCTGATGAGTCACTGAACGCATCACAGCATCTGTGTTACTCAGGCTTTTTATTTGAGGAGATTTTGTTTTACACCAGAAGAACTTCTGACCTTTAACAGATTAGTTACAAACATGGATGTATAAAAAGACCTCACAGTCCACCATTATAAAGAGACGTGTGTCAAATTGTTGACGTTTTACGGACCAAACAACTAATTGATTAATCAAGAAAATTATCCACAGATTAATTGATGTTTAAAATAATCATAATTTACTGTTTTAGACTGAATAGATGCCATCTTGTCTGTCCTGTATCTAGTTCTTGAAAGACATCCATGCTGTCAGTAGTCACAACAGCAGTTTAGTTAGCATTAGCTAACATTTTTGTATTTATGAGCTATGAACAAAACTAGTTTTATTGTGTTACACTGAGTCTCCATCACTACATTTAAACTTAATGCTGCTGCACAGCTGGACGTCACAGGTTTGATATCTGAACGCTCTGAACTGTGTCCGCCTGTGTGAATCAAACCTGAAATGAAAATATTGTAAACAGATGAACTGTTACTGCTGCCACCAGGATAAATAATGTTCTAATGTTCTGTCATGTGGTTCATGTGGTTTGTCACAGAAATATGTTGATATTTTGAATCTGTGTAGAGACATTTAGTTTTATTTGACCTGCTAGCTTAAAATTAGCTTACAGTGTTTAACAGAGAGAATTACTGTTAGTGAGCAGAGTTCAGACTGACCATGGAGAGAATTTGCACCTCGTTATCAAATCTGACTGTTTATACTGACATTAGCTTGTTCACATTTTGTTTGTATTCAGCTCAGACTCTGGCTAAAGCTAACAAGCTAAGAAACTAAGCGCACAGTTCATTAGTTTTTAGCTCCAAGTTGTGCCAAAGGCTTTCTTCAGCTTTAAGTATTTCATAACTGACAGCCACTCTGCACATTTTCTGTGTTTGAAGAAATGTTTGTTTTTATCTCACTAAAATGATCTCTTCCACGTTACCTGTGAGGTCTCTGTACGTGGAGCCTCGTGGACGTCTTTGCCCTCACAGTTTGTGCCTGTTGAACTGATTTTATATGCAACTCATTATGTCTAAAATTCACTTTGTTTTCAGTCTGAAACACTGTTAGCGTCATGCTAATGGTCTCACTTTGAAACACCGTTAGCATCATGCTAACAGTCTCATTTTGATTTTTTCCCATCTGACTTTAAGATTGCGGTGAAAATCAGATTTAGCCTTCAGCAGCTAACAGCGTTTCTTAAACAAGAGGTCGCAACTAGACGGAAAGTACCAAGTGAGAAAAAATGCTGATGCTTACATAAGCTAACCTGCTTTATTTTTGGCTAGCTGCTAATGTTTTTTTCACATAACTTGACAGTTTTTTTTTTTTTTTTACTGCACTACTGGTTTACATGCTTTCTTGTTCAAATCTGCTTTTATATTATTGTGGCTTTGTACATAAATATTAAGATTTTAAAGTGTTGGATATGATTTTCTTTATGATTTTCAGCCATAAGGCGACCGTTAATTTAGCTCGTAGGCCAACCAAAACAACTAAAATCAATGTTGAATGGATGAATGTGAATGAAGGTGATACAATGATGACAACAAATTTCTGTTAAATATTCACATTAAACACAAACTGCTCTGACTTATTTTAACCAAGTACAAATCTATTGTTCATGAAGCAACATTGCGCCCAGTTAGCAGCAGCTATAGTGATGCGTACAGCGGAGGAATCGTTATTGATTACCACAAGCAATTATCAAATTGACCAGTAAATAACTAACACCTGTTTAACATCTTTAATTAGTACAAAGTGTGTGAAATATATTGAGATAATGTGGTTTTAGCTGGTTAATCTTAGCTAGCATTAGCTTGCTTGCCAATGCTGGTGAACTGCTAGCTAGCTTATGTATCAAAATACTTTCTAGTGTGGATAACGTCAGAAAATTTATTCGGACTCGTGGGGCTGCTCTGATTGCCTGCTGTTTGCAAATTACTTTATCAGCTAACGTTATGAAGCAACCAACACCAGGTCCATGCTATGTAGCTAAGTTACAGCTAGTGAAACACTATCTGAGTGGATATTAGTTGGTTAGCTGCCAAATGACACCACCAGCTAACGTGATTCATGATGTTTACTTCAGTATGAAGACAGTTAATTTTGGCAACAACAGATGAAGCAAAGACAAATAAGTAACAACTAACTTTCTACTAGCTAAGAGTGATGCAAATCAGGGCGGCTAACTAGCTAACTGTGACCTAACTAGCGGTGGCTTGGCTCTGTGGCATGGACCGGGCGTTGGTTGCTTTGTAAAGTTACCTAATAAAGTGATTTATAAACAGAAACCTATCATTCTATTTTACGGACTAAAGAAATGATTAATCAAGAAAATAATCAAGTTAATTGATAACGAAAATAATCGTTACCTATTGTCCTATTTTTCAAGTATTTCCTTGTCAGTTGAAGAATAGAAAGCACCAAATGTACGTCTGTGTGCTGCACGTTTGATGATTTCTATTTTTCAACTGACAAGCTTGTGACAGGATTAATTAATCAATTAACTGAGAAAATTATCGACAAATTAATCGACAATGAAAAGAATTGTTAGTTGCAGCTCTACACTGAATAGATGTCGTCATGTCTGTGTGGTATCCAGATCTTGAAATACATCCATGTGGTTAACAGTTTTAGCCAGTGTTAGCTAACAGTTGTCCATAAGCTAACTAGCTAACACATGAATTAAAATATGATTGTTGTAATTTATTTTCCAGCCTTCAGTGTTTATTTAAAAAATGTTTTTTCTTTGTTTGGACTGTTGGTCAGACAAAAACTATTTATGGACTATTTTCAGATATTTAAAAGGAAAAACTAGTAATTTTTAGTTGCTTGTCTTTTGAACATTTGCTTGAAAATTGTCATTAAAACATAAAAACATCTAATTCAAACATTCTGTCACTGTTGTTTGCAGCATCATGTTGGTCAGAACAGAAGATTTCAGGCACAGATTCAAATTTTCCATTTTATTATTTTCTTAAAAAACAAATATACATAAGAAATGATAAATATAAAAAAGTCAACCCAGAACAAAAGCAAAAGTTTCTTCAATGTTACAAACAACTTCTTACTGCAGAGAAAAGCTAAACACTAGTTGTTACACCTGACAGTTAAACTCATGTGTCAGCCTAAAGTCTTTTTGCTATGTAGCCGTCGTGTGAACGCCTCGTGTCAACAAACAAACAAACGAGTTTTGAGTCGCGTGAATCTGACGAACCGCACGACGGCGAGGACGCAGCGTGACCAAATATGGACATGCAGTTTGTTCTGATCAGCTCCTGTACGGCGTCGGCCCGTCATACATGTGATCGGGGCGGAGAGAAGCTGAGAAACAGTCCTCAGATTGGTGTGTTTATTCAATATACGGTTACCATGACGACCAGAAAACTAAGGTTAGAAGAATGACGAGTTAGGGAAGCTCCAGTCCACCGATACGTCTTACTAACGTTTTAAATTTCTCCAATCAGCTAATGTGAATCGCTACTGGCTAGCGCATTAGCAATTAGCTCTGCAGCTACGGTCGTTCACCTGCAGCTGATTGGTCACTTTGTCATTGAGCTTGGTTTCCATGGTAACAGCAAGCTAATTTCCTGCAGTTTGTGCTGATGAAGACAACACGAATCTGAAAGTTTTAATTGAACATGAAAGAAGAAAAATGTGTTTTTTTTTTTTGTTTTTTTAAGTTTTAGCTCCAACAGAAACTCACTGGAGACACTTCTGATGATTATTTTCATTCAGACCAGCTTATGAGACAGAAAAAGGCGCCACAGGGAATCAGACAGGAAGTGTTTTGCGTTGCTAACATGCTAGATGCTAACGGAGCTAACGTTAGCCATTTATTTACGAGTGTTTCAGTGTTTTGAGTCTCGTCCAGTCGAACCGTCAACAGAAACATCAGTGATGATGTCACATCGTTCACCATGAGAGATAGTAAAATATTTAATCGATTGATCACTGATTAGTATCGGATCAATAATCAGTATAAACATCCTGATTGGAGCGTCCCTAACCCACGGCTCACCTGTCGAGCCTCCGCCTTCAGCAGGTGGAGCTTCTCTGCGTGCTGATTGGTTGGTTTGGTGGATGAAGCAGGCGACAGACGAGCTGAAAAGTTTCATTCAAACAGTCTGAAGATTATATTTAATATTCTGTTTCATTTTCTGCATAATTCAGAATATAAATATTTTATCATCACTTTTCAAAATTTAATCTGAACCAGATCAATAAATCGATTAAGTCAATAAACATCAACAATATTTGGCAGACATTAAACTTGTGAAGCCAAAAGTTAAAAATATTTAATAATTAATTATTATTATTCTAAACTTTGTAATTACATGTTGGAACTAACAGTCATTCTGTTCTGTAAATCTGTTCTCTGGATGTCAAAGATGAAACACAAGTGTGTCTAATGGTAGAACCTGAAGAACGTTCTTGTCTGTCAGATTTTAATAGGGCTGCACAATTAATCGAATTTTAATCACGATCACGATTTTGGCCGCCACGATTAAATGAACATGATCGTTGGTGATATTAACATTTAAAATGAGGCTCTGCTGCAAATCAAATCAAGCACTTTCTCAACCAGTAGTCAGTCGACCACCAGGGGGCGAACCAAAGGTTAGGGCCTCATTTAAAAGCTTGAAAACTGTTGATATTTGAGTCTCATCTGAGTTATGTTTGGTTTTCTGTGTCCTCAGCTCCTCCCACTACATGAGCAGCACGCGCTTCATGGGCGCAAACAACCGTTAACGAGGCTCGTGAGCGAGCACAGACCACAGACTGTATATAGAAGTGGACGGAGCTTCCGGCTCTGATAAATGAAGCCAATGCGGAAGTGCAGTAACGCTGTATTCTCACCGAAATCCAGCAGGGGGCGAGCGAGCTGGCTGCAAAAAGAAGCCCGGTCCCATTGACCCCCATTCTAAAATGCCGAACTTGACAGCTGAAATAAACATATTTATAGGCCGTGTCAAAAAACGATTTTGGTCTCTATCGCTAATATCCCCCACCATGTTCACTGAACCAGACTTGAATTTTCATAGAAGTAATTCATTGATTTTATATTAAGGCTTAAAGTTCTGTATAATTAGGGGTGTGGTTTTGTGATTGACAGGCGTAGTGCCCTATGGTGGTGCCACTCATGCTCGCCCCCCCACCACCCGCCCTGCTCCACCGCCTCAACCAATCATATTCACATCCGGTTTCAAAACTGTGAAAATGGCGCTGGCCAAATCTGAAACTCGAGGCTTTAAAACGGGTGTTTAGAAACCAATGGGTGATGTCACGAAGGCTCCGCCCACTTCTATATACAGTCTATGTGACAGAGCGACAGACATCCGCTGTGTGTAATAAAACAGACACCTGACAGTAAAAAACACCGACAGAGGAGAGAAACTACATTTACAGTGTGAAGATATAAAAGTACAGAGAGCTGAACATAAACGTCTTTCTCTCTGTTCTCCTGCACACACGAGCTCAGTATCTCAACACTCACTTGTTGGAGGGGAACAGACAGGAGACTCGGGGCCGCGGTCAGCGCCACATGACTACAGGCCGCTTGGAGGCGTGTCGGGCTCACGGTTCACGTCGGGCGCGGCTCTCCGCGATATAAGCAGTCATGAAAATGCAACTCGGCTGCAACACGGTTTGACTCGCGCGGCCCAAAATGTCAGTACAAAAACACAGTGTCATTTACTTAAACAGCGCGGTGGTTCTCCTCCATGGTGCCGCTGCAGGTTTACAAGCAAACATGAAGATAAATCCACTTTATCTTTAACTTTAACTAACAAGCCAGCGCAGTGTGTCGATCTTGTTAGTGAGGAGAACCTGCTGGACTGCTGGAGGGAACATCAGCGACTCTACTCGCAACTGTCAAAGCTGGCAAAAAAATATTTGTCCATTCCTGCAACAAGTTCCCCCTCAGAAGGTCTTTAGCACTGAGGGGGGGCGGGGGGTGTAGTGACCCGCCTTCAGTCGTCTCTGACCCGCCTTTTCTGCATAGGCTTCTTCTTTTGTTTGCACTTTATGATTGCACTCTGAAATGGCATAT
Source organism: Lutjanus campechanus (assembly GCA_027495735.1). Taxonomy (NCBI): domain Eukaryota; kingdom Metazoa; phylum Chordata; class Actinopteri; order Lutjaniformes; family Lutjanidae; genus Lutjanus; species Lutjanus campechanus. The sequence continues at coordinate 14,277 of JAJHUR010087178.1, read as the reverse complement.
TTATTTTTCGTTAGCCCTTTGTCTTGGTTAAATTTTATTTGATGATTTATGATTTATTTTTATTTTAAATTTAATTTTGAACTGAAAGAATTGTTCACATACTATTTAAAATAGAAAGTACAATAAAAATGTTTTCCCTAACATAATGAATCGTGATTTCAATATTGATCAAAATAATCGTGATTAACATTTTCGTCAGATCTCCGCCCACCATGAGTCATGGATCTGTTCGAGGTTTCTGCCTGTTAAAAGGAAGTTTTTCCTCACGACTGTCGCCAAAGTGCTTGCTCATGGGGGAATTGTTTCAATTGTCGGGTGTAAATATAATTATTGAGTGTGGTCTAGACCTACTCTATATGTAAAGTGTCTTGGGACAACTTGTTCTGAATTGGTGCTATATAAATAAAATTTGACTTGACTTGACATTTTGGCCATAATCATGCAGCCCTAGATTTTAGACCGTCAAAGATAAAAACTGGAACTGAAACAAAAAGTTCAGTTCTCCAGTTTAAACTTAAACCTGTGCTAACTTAGCCTCATGCTAACTTAACCTCAAGCTAAGTTCGCCTCAGGCTAACGTCAGCGTTTACTAAGTTTAGTTTTATTATCATTGCGGCTCACAGTCTGGCTGTTATGTGAAGATTAGCTGCAGCTGTTTTGTTGCTAACTGAACAAACTGACAAAGTGTTCAGTCCTGAACACATCTGCTGACATGTTTTATACTGTACATGTTATATCACCTGATCCACAGAACATCTGTGGAAGACTTTGAGGATAATATTTTGAGAGTTTACGTATAACGGTGTGTCCGCCACGTGCTGTCAAATTTCAATGTTTCGCCATAAAACAGGAAGTTGTTGTAACTTGAAGCTAAATGGTCAAATCTGCCCCCAACATGAAGTCGACTTCACCAGGTCGGAGGGATGAGGGAGCGTTCAACGCTGCTGCAACTTTAATACTTTAGTTTAAGTGGAACGCTCCGTCCTCTCCAACAATTAGAACCACATTATATCGTTATTTTCAGGAAACTTATTAAAACATGATCAGTCATTATTTTAATCCACCATTGTCAGCTAGAACTGAGAAGCTGCTTTTGTTTGTCTTTGAAGAGCCACAGAGCCTGTTTCAGTACTTACTCATAATTTACACGTTAAATCTGCCACCGAAAGTTTGGCAGGCTTAGCAACAGTGAGGAGGAGGGCGGGGCTTAGCAAAGGGTCAATTCTGTCGTCAGCGTCTCTAAACTCCTCGGACTGTAAACAATGACCAGCGTCTGGAGAAGGAAGCCTGAAAATGACGTCGCCCTGATGTCAGACCGGTTACAGTAGACGTCCCGAAACACCGGCTGATAACTCGCCGTCAGACAACAGCTGATTGGTTCAGAGATTGATGACACAGTAAAGATGTTGGAATGAAACTCTTCAGCTCCTGCAGGTTAATCTGCCTGCTGACAGCAGTCACATGATCCAAACTGAACGTGTCTGAGAAGCAGGATTTAAATATTGATTGCTCTGAAAGTTGTTTTCTTATCGGGACGTTTGTGTGTGTGTGTGTGTTTGTGTGTGTGTGTGTGTGTGTGTGTGTTAATATCAGAGCTACAAACATCATCTAAGATACTTTACAGCTACTTTAAACTGACGTCAGTGTTAATGAACTCCATCTTTAGTGCAATTAGTTAACATGCTCGGAGCGTTGTATCCTGTGACTCACTGCTGATAAACAAACAAACAAACAAACAAACAAACATGGTCAAAATGTTTCAGAGAGAATTTTGGTGTGACGTCAGAGTTTCTGTGATCCTGTGAAACTCTGAGCATCCATGTTTACAGGTGGAGGTGGTGCATGATGGGAACAGTCGCAGCCTGAAAACCGTAACAAACATCAGCTGCACCCGAGAAACGTCAGACTTCATCATCATCATCAAACTGTCGTCAGATCAGAAACACGTCAGCAGCTCCACGTCTGTCAGTCTGAGGCTGAAAACAAACATCCAGACTGAGCCGATCAACACTCCGATGAACCGATCAATACTTTGATTCTAACAGCTGATTGACCTGTTTCTGCTGCTCTGAGTCTGTGCAGTCCTGCATCACATCTATTCATTCATTTCTCTGACTGGTTTCTTCCTTGTAGCAACAGCAGCTGAGCATCATGGGTATTCTAGTTTATACAGAGTTCTACAATAAAGCATGCCTGCCTGCACGGGGCAAGTAAAATGTCAAGTTGGGCAAGTAAATCTGACCTGGCCCTTGACCTGACAGGGCACGTGGTAAAAAAGAACTGAACTATTTTGAGAATCGATTAATGGTTGAAGTAATATTTAATGTAAAATTTCCAGCCTCTGAACAAACGTGCGTCCTTGTGCTCCATGTTTGGTGCTTCTGACAAGATTGTGATTTTTTAGTTTTCAGCATTTTTTGACATTTTTTACAGACCAAACAACTAATCGATTGACTGGGAAAATAATCAACAGATTAATCAAAGCTGAAACTAATCGTTCATTGTGGCCCTAAATGTTTCCCAAAAATGGATGGTCACGTTAGGTCCTTCTCATCACGCAAATATTTGTTCAAGTGTTCATTTTCCTCATTAGTTTGGTTTTAATCAGTTATTTGATGACATAAAATGGTTTCATGTCATGATTGACAGCTGAGCTCTGGGTGGGCGGGGCCTCAATACCATGGCTCCACCTCCAATCACTCCTACAAAGACTCTGGCTCCTAATGATGTCACCAGAACAAGATGGCGGCGCTCATATCGGAGATATTTTGGACTCACTGTTGGATAGTGGGAGGAAGAGGGGACGAGGCGGCCATCTTTATCAGACTGACAGTCTGGATGTTTGTATTCAGCCTGAGTCACAACTCAACCTGCAGGGCAACAAGGCAACATGTTGGGCAACAGAGCACCATGAGCTGCTTTTTGTTGCCGTTCTCACTTGTCAACATTTATTCTGTTGCTGACGGCGTCCAAACATGTGAGACTGAACTACTCAGGTCAACTTCCTGTTGTTCCTCAGGTCATGTGACTGGCTGATCACAGGTGAGACGAGTGCTCTCTAAAGTTGCCCAGCCAGTTGCCTTGTTGTTTGATAGTTGGACAATAAGTGATGTTGGACATGAGATCAAAGTCTAAACAAGTTGAAGGAACAGAAGCAGGAAGACTTGTTGTTGTTGTTGATGTGGTCACATGATGCAGTTTGTTTTATTGCTGACTGTCACCTCCACAGGAAGCTCCCACACATCTCCCACCTTCTTCTTCTCTGGTTTTTTAATGAGACGCACTGTGACTGGATGTGGAGGAGGTTTGAGGAGGAGTTACAGGACTTCAGGACGGGACGACAACAATCTGACTGTCAAACTGTAAACCGTCTTCATCACAGGTCAGCTGACGGGACACGGACGCTGTCTGGAGGAGACAGACCACTATGACCTGCATGCTGTGAGAGTCATGTGACTGACTAAGGGAGGTTGTCAACGGGCTAGCTTCTGTTCGCTTTGTTGGCCTGTTTTCTGGTGTTGTAAAGGGAAAATCAAGCTCCTGATTCTCTGTTTTGTTCTGTTTGTGATTTGAGTTGTAAAATGATAAATTGTGCAAATGATGAATAACGAGATAAACAAACTACAAACTGCAGCAGCAGCTGGCCCCGCCTCCCAACCATCTACAGCAGCTTTGTGAGGCTGAACTGAGCTAAATGCTAATGTCAACATGCTAACACACTCACAATCACAATGCAAACATGTTTAGTAGGTATCAAGTTTTTCCTCCATATCTAAGTTTGCATGTTAGCATGCCATCATTAGCTAATGATCAGTAAACACAAAGTGCAGTCAAGGCTGATGGGAATGTCTGCAGTTCATAAACCAAAGTACTGGACACCTGACCCTCACATGACCCTCACCTGACCCTCACCCTGCAGGTCATAGTGGTTTGTGGAGAGCCCCGCCCACATGATGACACATCCAACATGAAGTCTGAAACGGGCGTCGCACTGCGAGCAACACGTCACTGCAACATTTAACAGGCCTTCATCAGCCGTCAACAGCCAATCGGATTCCTGTTTCTGTGACGTCAGATTCTGTTTCTATGACGACTGCTTTGTTTTTGAAAGTTCCCATGAAGTCAACATTGATGTTTAAGTGTTTTTATTGATCAATATGTCACCTGTAGTCCACAGTCTGACCCAGCACTGACAGAAAACTGGTTTTATAGATGCCAGTAACAGGATCGTTTGTCTTTTTCTAAAAAACAACTATCAACTGTTGATGACTCAATCTGCACTCAGGGGCGTTGCTAAATTTACGTCCAATGAAATTGCTGAGGACGCAGTGGAGCGTGGAAGGAGGAGAAATCTGTTCAGAGGAGTGAGTGGACTGTAGTGTTTGCACAACTTTATTTGGTGAAACTGGAACAGATTTTATGAACAAAATATTTTCTGACGTCCTCCGGCTGCTGATTTCATTTACAGTTTCCTGATGGACAGATAGCATTAGCTTAGCTGCTGCTAACGGTAACTGAGCTGCCAGAATCAGAACAACACAGTTCATGAAACAGTCACAAGATTCAGTCTACAGATCTGTGTACATGGACGACTTTCAAAGTGATGTTTTATCCACCGTCGCTCTCATTCTGCCATCAAGTTATCAATAATTAATATGCAAAATCCGGTTAGACTTTCAAAGTAAAACTTCCTGAGAAACATTTCAGGGGAAAAAAAATCATGCTTTGGGTTAAAATAATTTCAGCCAACACTTAACTTCTGGTCTGACATGACAACCAAACCCTCGTCTCCCATCCATCCATCCATCCATCCATCCATCCATCCATCCATCCATCCAACCAACCAACCATCCATCCATCCATCCATCCATCCAACCAACCATCCAACCAACCATCCATCCAACCACCAACCAACCAACCAACCAACCAACCATCCAACCAACCATCCATCCATCCAACCAACCAACCATCCATCCATCCATCCATCCAACCAACAACCATCCATCCATCCATCCATCCATCCATCCATCCAACCAACCATCCAACCAACCAACCATCCATCCAACCAACAACCCACCCACCCACCAACCATCCATCCAACCATCCATCCATCCAACCACCAACCATCCATCCATCCATCCAACCAACCATCCAACCATCCAACCAACCAACCATCCAACCATCCATCCATCCATCCATCCATCCAGATCACATGTGACTGTTTCACGGACTGATCAGACGACATCATCAGCAGCGCCATATTTCAGCCAAACATTCATCAAATCTTTGAAATCTGATTTAAGGGATCTGGGGAGGGAAGTGACATTTCAAACCAGCTTCAAATGTGGCTCAGATCTGTTTCAGATCCCATTTCAAATGGATTTTTTTTCCTGTCCCGAGTTTCTAAAATCAATCTGGATACAATCTGGATGTGCAGTCTGAACAGGTCCTGAGTGGCTGACGTAGTCTGTAGAAATACTGAGTTTAAGAAGGACGGAGGAACAGTGATTGCTGAGGTCACAGGTCTGTTTCTGCATCCATAAAGACAATTATTTTTTAATCTGAACCTGCAGACGAGTCACAGATTTACTTGGAGGGAACATAAAGTGTTAAATCGTTTTAATGTTGGCTCAAAAATAGCTCAAAACCAAGTGAGCAAACTGGAATGGAACCAGTTCCCCGTCCCTCCAGGACATCGCTGGTCTTTTTTGATGTTTGTTGTAGCCTGAAGCGTCTGATTTCACAGCAGTTTTTATAAAAAATTGTGATGCATGTTGCAAAGCTTTTGGGCATTTTTTGCAATGAAATTGCAGGACCAAGAGAAAATTGCAAAAGAAAGTGACATTTTTTTTCTATAATTCATTAAAAATCAAAGGCAGCTTGTTCCAGGGAGAACAGAGCAGAACCGCACTCTGTTCTGAGTGTTCTAACTAACCTCACCAACAAGGCTCAGAATTTAAAAATCTGCTTTATGTGTGAAGAAGCTGCACCAGGTTTTTGAGCTAAAACTCAAAAAACACATGAAGATGAATGTGTTCTTTTTAGAACCTGTGACAGTTTTAGTTATAAAAACAAAAGACTGAGTCGGTTCATGGAGACGTACATGTATGACGTTTGTACGGAGGACTGCTGTGATTGGTGGATCCTAACTTCCTGGAGGGACTGAGTTCCCCGTCAGTGGAAACAGAACAGGAACGTTTGTGATCGAATCAGTCAAACTGAATCCGGTCGCTCTCAGATGAAGCACAAGTCTGATGGATAATCAATCAGACGTATTGATCGATCGGCTTGCTCGCAGTGTGTCCCGTCAGCCTCTGTCTGACCTTTAATCCCGCCCATCCACCAATCAGAAGTTTGAATGGCTGCCGTTCCACCTGTTCACAGACTCCACCCTCTGATGACATCACAGCGCTCCTGATCCAACATGGAGTCCAGGTGACGGGTAAAGAAACGGTGTCAGAACTGAAGTGTGAGCGCAGACGATGAGTTCAGTGACACGTCGTTTTATAAAAAAGGACATCACTACGAAAAAATGCATCAGCCGGTTTAAAATCTGCAGCGCTTCAATATAAAGTGCTTCATTACATTGTTACGTTTTTACAGTTTCTTATTAAAATATCGTTTTCCCTGGAGTGAAACCATAGTAAACATGTTACACGTTGGTAAAAATAAACATTTGGAATGTCTCTTTTTTTTTTAAGAAGTCCCATTGGCTGATTTTGGTCAAGCTGAACTCGTCCCCGGAGCCTGAAACAGGAAACATGGAGTTAAAACGTTCATCATCAAACACACACACACACACACACACACACACACACACACACAGAGGATGAAGATGGGCTGGAGGTGAGAGTGAAGGATCATGGGAGGTCAGATGGTGAAATATAAAGTCCTTTATTTCTTTCACATCGAGTCTAAAATCACAGAGTCGCTCCAAACGCCTGAGATCAATAAATCTGGTCATCCTGTACGACGCGAGTTTGAATTTCAGCTTCGTCAGACGTCACTGGGCGTGCACCGTGCAGGAGGGAGCGAGGACCAATCAGCTGCTCCCGAGCTGCCGTCAGGTGAATTTTTAATGTGTTAAATGTTGGTGAGTCGATTCGCCCGAACTGCTCACAACTCTCCTGTTTTTCTCCACCTATAAGAAACTTTCACACCTTTTTTTACTTTTTCATTTTCACAACCGGTTTCTGTTTCTGTACAGCATCGGTTCCCAACCTGGGGTCGGGGCCCCCTGAGGGGGGCGACAGAGATCACAGGAGCTCCTCCTAGACTAAAATCACAATTTCAGGGTTCGTTCACCTTTTCCAAAGTCAGACTGAAAGTCTTTCTAATCTGTTCTGTGGTTAATCACATGTTTATGTACAAAATGATGATTTCTTCTCTTCATCACATTAAATCAGATGTTATTGTGCTTTTATCAACCAAAATTACATTTGAAACAGGAAGTTCCATGTTTCTAAATGTGTCACCGACTGAGAATTTTGTGCATTTTCCTTAACTGATAATTGAAAATCCTAACCATTGATTAACTGATGAATCATTAATATTTAATAAGACATAAAAGACATTTTTGTCCTTTTTAAAGTTTAATTTAAAGTTTCCTTATCGAATGAGGAGATCTGCTGGACAAAACAATGTCAAATGAGGTGCAATTAATGTAATTTCTAGACTACTGATTAATTATTATCAATCAATTTAGTAATTAATTGATTAATGACTAGTCATTAACTTCCTGTACAATCTGGCTCAATAAATATCTGACTCATTCTTTTTCTTTAACTAAAAAGTTAACTAATTCAGCCAGGCAGCACTTTACTATTAAAGTAATCTGATTACAGTTTTCAAGCACCTTTCAAACCTTGAAAACCTTAAAAGTGTTTTCAAGGATTTCCAGCATCTGTACGAACCTGCAGTTTATACAAAAGTCTGAATATAAAACTATTTAAAAAAGAGACGTGTCTTCGTCCTCAGTTATTAAATTAAAGTTACTCTGCAGGACACAGCTCTGTGATCAAGATTGATTATTGATCTGTTGGTCAGGATGAGTGTGGATCAGCTGCTCTGTTGGGTTGTTAAATAAACCAAAGGTTCTAACAATGGAAACGCTGCTGTACAGAGTTTATAAAGTCCTACGACTGTTTCTGTCGTCTCATTAACGTGACATAGCTGCTCGGTCCTCGTCTTGTTCTGGTAGAAACAGGAGCAGAACAAGGAAGCTCTTAATTTGGGAAGGTGCAGGACAGGATGTGTCTCAAGTATTAAAATGATATTATCATTGCATAATTGTTCCACGCACATTAAAACAGTTCCAGGCGCCAAGTTTGTGAACTTCTGTCTGAATATTAAGATGTTGTTCAGAAACATGCACACAGACTCGTACGGTAAATACGGATGGTAAAAATGTCACTAGCTTATCTCCAGTTAGTCAGACTGTCCACGTCCCCCTCGCCAGAAGTTTTAAAGTTGGACACAGGACAGCTCAGACGATCCGGGCAGCACGGTTCTGACTTGTTAGCATTATTGCTAACAAACAAATCTTTATTGACAATTGTCAACAGTCCGAATGTTCTGCAGGTTGACGATTTGCCAAAAAATAAAATCGTACAGTGTATGACCAGCTTTAGAGGAAGCAGAGCAGGTACCAGTGGAAGCTAGGACCCAGCAGACACTTTTTCTAACAAACAACATCAATCAAACTCAGTTTTGTTTTGTTTTGTTTAAATTGAGCCGTCAAACACTGGAGACGTTTAATTACAAACAAAAGAGTCGGAACGTTGTGTTAAACGTAAATAAAAACAGAATGCAATAATCAGAAAATCATTTTCAACCTATATTCAGTTAAATCCTACTTTTCTTTTTTAAATATATATTTTTAGGGCTTCTTTATGTCTTTATTTAGATAGGACAGCTGAAGTGAAGACAGGAAATGGGGTTAGAGAGTTGGGGGAAGACATGCAGCAAAGGGACGTAGACGGGAGTCGAACCCACGGCGGCTGCAGAGGACTCACCACCTCGGTACGTGGGGGCGCACACTCTGCCAACCAAACTACCAGGCCACGCCTTGAATCCTATTTTTCAACTGACAACTAATTTTTCACCATTTTCTGATATTATATGATTTGTAAAAACTTTTCCATCTATATTCAGTTGAACTCAGAACAAAGACAAGATATTTAATATTCAAACTGATAAACTTTATTGTTCCCAAATGCTGAAAAAAAGCTGATGTATCAGAGTAAACATTCTCCTGTCTCAACAGAATGACTGTTTATTTACAACAAAACAATAAAGTTTATCAGTTTGAACATTAAATATCTTGTCTTTGCACAAATGACTGCATTCTGTGTTTATTTACATCTCGTTTTGGAATCAGGGTTTTTAGTTTGAGTCTGAAGCTGGATCAGAAACCATGTTCATGTAAACAGAAGAGGAGCAGAATGCTGAAGGCTCCTTCATCATCATCATCATCACTGAGTTCATCGTCTGCTGAGTCATGAAGGCACCGCGGTGAGAAAATTAACAAACAGACAAATAAATAAATAAATAAATATATAAGGCAGAAAACACAAAAACACAAACAAACAGCTGCAGCAACTTTTAAAAATTCATTATAAAATGTTCAAATTCAAAGATACAAAAGTAAAAAATAAATTAATTAAATAACAAATGAACAGAAAGTCAATGAAGAGGTTGGTGATGAAGATGATGGTGAGATGATGATGAGGCAGGTTAGCATGTATCAGTGTTTATCCAATCAGCATGCTCAGGACAGTGTGCATCAGTTAGCATGCATCTGTTAGCACGAGTGTTAGCACGTGGCGGTGACGGCGGCTGATTTGGTGCAGGTGCTGCAGGGGGCGGGGCTTGGCGTGTGCAGCAGGCTGACAAACAGGAAGAGGGTGGAGGTGGGCAGGTAGACGCAGAGGAAGAGGACGACGTCCTCGCTGAGACAGAGGACGAAGCCGCTCTGCTCCGTCAGCACCCAGTCCACCAGCACCCCCACCAGCAGGTAGTACACCTGGAACTCCTGAAGCTCCTCCCACTCCCCCCCTCCCGCATCCAGCCCCGTCCCCGCCTCTTCCGACGCGCTCTTCCGCCTGGCCACACACCCTCCGCCGCTGTCACTCACCATGGGCTTCATCTCCGCCCCCTCCGACACCACCTCCTTCACCCGGCTGCGCCCACGCTCCACCGCCCGCTCCAACCGCCGGCTGCTCTCCACGAACTCCTTCAGGGGCGGGGCCACGAGAGGGAGGGGAGGGGTCACAGAGAGGGGAAATACACAAAGGAATGAGGGGTGGGAGACAGAGAGGTGGAGTCAGAAGGACAAAAACTCCCCTGATTCTCTGCAGTACGATGCTGGGCGGGTCCCGTAGGTGTTTAAATTTAAAATGTCATCTGGAAGTCATTAAAGCCCCCGGAGGGCGCCATGGTTCACAGAGATTTTAGAACAGCTGAGGGGTGTTTTTAGGAAAATAAAACAGAAACTCTTTACAAACTGTTTTAGTTATTCACAGCGATAAAATAATAATAGAACAGTGAGACAGTGAGGATGTCTCAGACACTCTGAGACCTCACGCTGAATGTTGTGAGTCGAATCACATTTCATTCAAGACGAAGCTTCAATTTCAAATCAAATCAAATCAAATTTTATTTATATAGCGCCAATTCACAACAAAGTTGTCTCAAGACACTTTACATATAGAGTAGGTCTAGACCACACTCTATAATCATATTTACATCCGACAATTGAAACAATTTGCTCCTTTTATTTCAGTTCAGCAACAAACTAAACTCCTCCATCAGTGTGACTCATGGTTTAACGTCTGTCTTCATCTGTGGTGTGAAAACATCACATCAGTCAGATAGAGTCAAAGTGTGCGTCCTATACTTAAGTTATCTCTCCTCATCTCTCCTGTCAGGCTGCTGACAGTGCGTCTCTGGTGAAGCATCTGACAGCGCGTCAGCCGCCCTGCGCGCTCTGCGTGCGCTGTGGTGAAGCGTCTGACAGCGTGTCAGCCGCCCTGCATGCTCTGCGGTGCGCTCTGGGGAAGCGTCTGACAGCGCGTCTGACAGCGCGTCTGACAGCGCATCTGATAGCGCGTCTGACAGCGTGTCTGACAGCGCGTCAGCTGGCCTGCGCGCTCCACGTGCGCTGTGGTGAAGCGTCTGACAGCGCATCTGATAGCGCGTCTGACAGCGCGTCTGACAGCGCGTCTGACAGCGCATCTGATAGCGCGTCTGACAGCGCGTCTGACAGCGCATCTGATAGCGCATCTGACGCCCTGCGCGCTCCGCGTGCGCTGTGGTGAAGCGTCTGACAGCGCATCTGATAGCGCATCTGACGCCCTGCGCGCTCCGCGTGCGCTGTGGTGAAGCGTCTGACAGCGCATCTGATAGCGCATCTGATAGCGCATCTGACGCCCTGCGCGCTCCGCGTGCGCTGTGGTGAAGCGTCTGACGGCACGTCAGCAGCCCTGCGCGCTCCGCGTGCGCTCTGGTGAAGCAACTGACGGCGCGTCAGCTGCGCTCCGTTTCTATCACTCTTCTCTGCTTCCATCAGTTAGTTTTGTGGTTTGTGGTGATTTAGAGACTCAGTTTGTAAACTTTACAGCCTGTCATGATGTTGCATTGATCTGTGAACAATAATGCAGATAAAAAACAACCACTAAGTTCCTGAGAGACTGAAGACGAGTTGCAGAGAATCAAACTTCAGATTTCAAAATTTTACATGTGCATTTAAAAAGACAGAGACACAGCTGCTGGTGGACATCAGTGAGACATCAACACCTCTGCACGACTTTGTTCACTTTCATAAAATGATAACACGTGTTCACTGTGCGGCAGTGGGCTCACCATCAGAGCTTTGTCCATGAAAAACTCTTTCCCCGGAGTGCCGTCGTTGTACTTGGTGTCGATGGCGAAGCAGAGGAAGAGAACATCCACCACGATCTCAAAGATGGACAGAAAGCAGTGAGCCACCAGGAAGGAGAAGAGACACACGATGATCAGAGGCAGCAGCCACTCAGCGTAATCCTGTTGGTAGTTCAGGAGGAGGACGCCAGCGAATGCCGTCGACGTCACAATCAGGATCTGAAAACACAGAGGACGGACAGGACGGACAGATGGACACAGATCAGAGGACTGAAGGAGTCTCTGAGAGAGACACAAGAAGATTTAATTTACCATTTGAGAAAAAATATTCAAATAAATATCAAAGAAACACTAAAACAAGAAAAGAACAAAGACAGTGAATTTAGGATGTAATTAGCGATGGACTCTGCAGCCTGCAGGGGGCGCTGACAGCTCTGCTTCCTGACCTGGTCACTGGAACCAGAATCAGTTCAGACCTGGTCTGAAGCACCAGTCCTGTCTCACCTTCCCCAGGAAGAGCACGAAGTCTCCGACAGCATTGATTGTGGCGACACGCAGAGCGTTTTCCACCAGGATGACAAAGGCGTCGCGTGCAGACGTGCAGAAACTGGTGCTGTTGATGGCTGTGGCTGCATATGCATTCTGGGAAATCATACCACAGGAAGAAGAAGAGAAGAAGAAGAAGAGTTAAAGATGGAGGAGTTGAAGGAGAGTTAAACAAGATGAAGAGTCAGTGGTGTGTGTGTGTGTTACCTGATTGAGATAGTTGAGGCACTTCTCCAAACACCACAGACAGCAGATACAAGTTTTCAGCAGACAGCGAGCACACGCGTTCTCCTGAGAACACAGTGATGATCAAAGCACTTTTACTGTGAGAAACCGTGAAATGTGATCTTAAGTTTGTTGTGTGGTAATAAAGTTTGCTGTGTGTTAATAAAGTTTGTTGTGTGTTTGTAAAGTTTGCTGTGTTAATAAAGTTTGTTGTGTGATTAAGTTTGTTGTGTGTTTGTAAAGTTTGCTGTGTGTTTGTAAAGTTTGCTGTGCGTTAATAAAGTTTGCTGTGTGTCTGTAAAGTTTGCTGTGCGTTAATAAGGTTTGCTGTGTTAATAAAGTTTGCTGTGTGTTAATAAAGTTTGCTGTGTGTTAATAAAGTTTGTACCTTTCCTTTGAGCTGGTTGTGGATGTACATGAGGATGAGTCGGGGGATCTTGACCAGTGTGATGATGAAGGAACCTTTAGCGATGGTTCCCAGGTGATACCTGACCAGCCTCAGGACTGAAGACAGGATCGGAGTCACGGGGAGACGGTTCTTGTCCCTGAAACACAAAGTCCTCGTTCATCCGACGCCTCGTTATGGAAAATTAAATCATTTATGTGGGCCGAGAATATCACAACTGTGGTACAACTGATCGATTAATGGAGAAAATGATTGACACATTAATCATTAACGAAAAGAGTCCTTCAACACAGTCCTGTAAACACATGGTAACAGCAATCTTAGCTTAGCATACAGGCCGGAGACAGCTATCTTAGAGGAAAAATAGAAGCAATTCTCCTGACTGTGTCCTCAGGTGTGTGTCCTCAGGTGTGAGTCCCCAGGTGTGAGCCCCCAGGTGTGTGTCCTCAGGTGTGTGTCCCCTGGTGTGAGCCCCCTGGTGTGTGTCCTCAGGTGTGAGCCCCCTGGTGTGTGTCCTCAGGTGTGTGTCCCCAGGTGAGTCCCCAGGTGTGTGTCCTCAGGTGTGTGTCCTCAAGTGTGTGTCCCCTGGTGTGAGCCCCCTGGTGTGTGTCCTCAGGTGTGTGTCCCCTGGTGTGAGCCCCCTGGTGTGTGTCCTCAGGTGTGTGTCCTCAGGTGAGTCCCCAGGTGTGGGTCCTCAGGTGAGTCCCCAGGTGTGAGTCCCCAGGTGTGTGTCCCCTGGTGTGAGCCCCCTGGTGTGTGTCCTCAGGTGTGTGTCCCCAGGTGAGTCCCCAGGTGTGAGTCCTCAGGTGTGAGTCCTCAGGTGTGTGTCCCCTGGTGTGTGTCCTCAGGTGAGTCCCCAGGTGTGAGCCCCCTGGTGTGTGTCCTCAGGTGTGTGTCCCCAGGTGAGTCCCCTGGTGTGAGCCCCCTGGTGTGTGTCCTCAGGTGTGTGTCCCCTGGTGTGTGTCCCCAGGTGAGTCCCCAGGTGTGTGTCCCCAGGTGTGAGTCCCCAGGTGTGTGTCCCCTGGTGTGAGCCCCCTGGTGTGAGTCCCCAGGTGTGTGTCCTCAGGTGAGTCCCCAGGTGTGAGCCCCCTGGTGTGTGTCCTCAGGTGTGGGTCCCCTGGTGTGAGCCCCCTGGTGTGTGTCCTCAGGTGTGTGTCCCCAGGTGAGTCCCCAGGGGTGAGTCCCCAGGTGTGTGTCCCCTGGTGTGTGTCCTCAGGTGC